>CAUYON010040874.1:0-45084 GCA_963573935.1 Arctocebus calabarensis
GCTTTAGCCTTCCTCAGGGTGTCCAGAAGCCTCGCGCTGTCTCTCTGTGTCCCCAAAGGGAAGTTTCTGGGCAGATCCTGCCTGGCAGAGATGCCTGAAGTCCTCTCTCCCCAGTCTCATCATGCCCAGCCGCAAGGAAGCTGTTACTCGTCCGCCATCTTTGGGAGACAGTTTCTGCTATGTCTTTCTTGTGTGATGTTTATGCAGTACACCATGGCCAAGCTGAGCTGCGACATGCCTCAGACTCTGTTTTCTCTTATATAAAACCTGTTCAGATTGTTGGGTCTTCCTCTCCCTATAACTACACTAAAATTGCACCAAAATCATTTTTAAAATATAGTAGAAACTCAATACATTGACCACCCAAGGGACTGTAACAAACTTGTCAACATACAGTTTCTTATGTTGACCAGGAGGTCAACAAACTAGACCTACTGTACTCATATGAACATGTGGTGCACGTGTAGTCTATGAAAATTAGGTCAACTTAAAGAGGTGGTCAACTATGGAGGTTCTACTGTATTTTAAATAGTTTACAAAGAGGCTCAGGTCTATAATCCCAGCACTCTGGGAAGCCTTGGTGGAAGGATTGCTTGAGGCCAGGAGTTGGAGGCTGCTGTGAGCTATGATGATGTCAGTACACTCCAGCCTAGAACTTTATAGAGAGTGATCTGGGACCCCTGGAAATCCCCCCAACCACATCATGGGCTCTTAGACACGTTTCCATTCTTATTCTTTTGGGAGTTCAGCAGAGATTTCCAGAGCCCATGTGATGTGTGACAGCATGGCAGGGGCAGAGAAGAGAATCCATTTGTCTTCTATTCAGACAGATACTTAAAAGATTTGCAAAAATAAGAAATTATGCCACTCTTCTTAATACTTTTGTTTTGGAGAATAGAGCATTAAAAATATGTTACTTGTATTAGCCTGCAAATAGGTATTTTTATTGTTGTTTTTCAACAAATAAATATTTAAAAAGCTCTCAGTTTTCATTTCCCAGTGTGAGATATAACCTCCATGAAAACTCTTTGTGCCTCCGGTAATTACTGCACCCGAAAAAGGGTCCTGAGACCCAAAGTTTGAGAAGGGAAGCTCTAAACCTACAGTCTCCAGAAAGCCTTTGATTCTCTTTACTCTGCTTGCAGTCCCCCCATGCCCCTCTCACACATACATACCATATATCCACATGAACACCTGCATCACACATGTGTATATGCATGCATGCAGAGTACACATACAACACAGGCATATACAGATCACACACGCACACACAGAAGACGAGTCAGGTCTGAGTATTCCTTTATTCTGGGTGGAGATCTCCCTCCCCATAAAGTGCCCCCCAAGTAAGGGCAGCTGCTGCTGGCCTCATTACACAGTCACTACCCTCAGCGCCAGAACTGCATGGGTGCAGCTGTTGAAATGACAGTAGCTGCTCTGAGAACAGGATGTGATGATGTCAGCTGTCTCTCCACCTTTGGAGTGAGGTGGGGGTCAGATGTGTGACCCACTCGCAGAAGCTGTCCCACTTCCTCCTCAACTCTTGTTCAAAGCCACATCTGGCACAGCTCCCAGGGATCTTTCCAAATTTCTTGTTCAAACACTGGAAGGCAGAAGAGAAAATACCTAATGCCTAAAGCTAAGTCTGACCATAATTTAGTCAGAACTTGGTACCATAAAGGAAACAGGTCTCTTATTAATCTACTTGTGGTCCAATTATAAAAATGATAATGTAGGCACAAATAAAACCTTAACATATTTCAGAAGTGTATGGCATGGGTCATGTTTTCTGACTATAATTCAAGCATGATTATAGAAGTTTAAATAAGAAATTCTGCAGTTTTCCAATAATGAAAATTTACCTTCTAAATGTCTCCTGACTAATCTAATATAGGAAATAGATATTTCAATTCCAGATGTGAGAATAATGATTACAAAATACTAAATAGTGGAACTCTTAGGACATGGTATGCCTATGGGAAGTTTTACCATTTTAAATGAACTCAATATTTTTAAAAAAGAAAGCAAGCTCAAAAAAAAAAAAGAAAGAAAGAAAAAGAAAAAAGAGACATACATTTAAGTGAAGAATAAAGCTAACAAATAATAGGCCAAAAGCAATGTACATATGAACATATCTCCAAGGAATTTATTAAATATAACATATGCAAATTATAAAAATAATTAAAGTAAAAAAGAGAAAGAAATTTTAAAAAACAAAGCAATTAATAAACAAAAATAATTTGTAAATATACTTAGTAAATACACAATCTACACACATACCAGGAACAAAACCAAGCTATTTTCTGGAGGCACACATTAAAATGACCTGAATAGAAAGACCAAATATAGTATCATCCAAATTAATTAGCAAATTTTATGAGTTAATATAAAAAACCCCATGAAATTATTAACTGACAAAGTATTAACTTTAACCTTGAAAATACAGACACGAGGATAATAACAACATTTAAAAGAAGAATAAGAAGAATAAATTGCTTCTGCTCATTCTACCCAAGGGTCTTGCAGAGACCTTTGCACACAGTAGATGCCAAATAAAGATTGCTGAATGAAGGAAAAAGGGACTTGAATTTACAAAATAAGTAGATATCACAAAGCTAAAGCAAGGTATTAATGCAGTGGTTAAAAAAAATATTGGAATTGAGTGGAAAATGCAGAAACTATATGAATATATATTTACTGTGTTAACATTTCAAATTGCTTGAGATAATTTTGGAATAATAGAGCAACAATTTGGGCAAAATTCAAATTCTACTTTCTATAAATATACCAGAATAACTTTTAAAAATATTTTAAATATAAAAAATAAAATTGTTAAAATATTGGAAAATATCTAGGCAATAGGACTCTATATTCATGACATTGGAGGCATAATTAATGTGGGAAAAAGCACTGATTGATTTGACTAAATAAAAACTAAGATATATTCTGTATCATCAAGACCTTAAACAAAATAAAAAGAAAGAAAATTAAGATTACTTATAGTGTATAGGGTAGAAAAGGTCAATTTCTTAATATTTAAGTAAGTAGCTTTTATAAATCAACATCAACAAAGAAACATAAAACACTTCAGTGGAAAATGAGCAAAGTCAAGCAGATGATTTAAAAGCAGAAGTGCAAATGTTAATAAACATACGAAAAGATGTTCATCCTCATTATTGAGCAAAGCCTTACAAATTAAAATAAAAGTCAGATGCCACTAACATTCGGAAACATGAAAAAAAATAAGACCCAATATTAAGTCTTAAGTGGAAGAGGTTGTAGGGAGTGATGGTATAAATGATTCGTCTTTCTGGAAGGCATTTGACAGTTCACATCTGAAGCATTAGTAATGTTCTGACCCCTGAACCAGCAATTCCACTGGGGAATAATTCCACCAGCTCGTAACAGCTGAGTATATAGTAATATCCTTTATATCTAAAGAAAAAAGAGAGAAAACAGCCTACACATCTACTAGTGAGAAACTGATCTGATAAACTGTGGAATAAATTAGAGCCATGAAGAATCATGGTGTAGTTGCTCAGTAGCTGGCACAGAACAATGGTCACAATGTATACTGTCAAGTAGAAAAATTATAAAAGAGAATGTGAATGTGATCTCCTGTTAGTAAAAATAATAACCCTATGTAGACAGGCACAGTACAAATCTAGAAATGTTGTTAGGTGATAGGTGTGTTCCCTGTGCTGCAATTTTTCATACAAACATATATATTACCTTTGTAATGAGGGGGAAAAATTCTCCAAAATAAACACTTTAATGTAGTCTAGCAAACATCCAACATTTGTCCAGTGCACTTCTCTTTGATGCTCCCTTTGAATTACCAATTTCTTAAAAATAAACTCCTGGCATCTCTGCTTTTCCAGCATCCCAGGCATGCCATTCGTGAGCCTATTAGGTAACACAGCACGGGTTGGAGAGGAAATTTCTACTGTGATGTGCCCGGCCTGGATAGAAACACACTCAAAGTATGTGCGTGCATCCTTGTGTGCCCGGCCCGAGGCGGGGAGGGGGTCGGGTGTCTGGTTTCCTCTTCCTACACTTGATCTTAGCCAAAAGGCTGAGAAGTGATAGGTATCCGGCTTCCTGTACTCAGAAAGGCTGTGTCAAGGTCAAAGCTCTCAGCTTAATCTGCTTAGCTGCAGTTGGAGCTGGTGGGGAGTAACACTCCCCACCCTCGCCCACCCACACCCCCCAGGGTGCCTTCCAAGGGGACTGTGCTGCCTGTTGTTTTGTATAGAGCCGGAACATGCTGGAGTCCCACAAACATCTCTTACCAGACCCAACAACACAAGCAGCCCCCAGTTCCCCATCTGCACTCCCGCTAGCTGCCTATTCTGGCTGTCCCCTGTAGAGCCCCTGAATGCAGTCAGAATGCAGCCACTAAGTGTAGAGCTGTCCCAAACAGGGACAGGTTTCCCAGGGAAACCTGGGATCACAAGGCACCCTGGCTCATAGCTGGGGGCAGTCTGCACTGACTTAATACAGTGGAGGTGGGGTATTACAGCACTGGGTATTTTTTCCTGGGAACTTCAGAGTTATCATCACATCGTTGGTGCTTTGGGGGATGAGGCTATCTGTCCTTGTCATCTGGTTCTTGCTTCCTAAGGAAATGTCAGCCAGACGTGTGTCTTGGGAAGGAGACCCCACTTCCCTCTGCAGAAACACACAGGCTTCCTCCCTTTTCTTCCCTGAATCAGCCTGGATGTGGCCTCCACTGTGGGCTCAGCTAGTTGGACATTCTTATCTAGGGTTCTCCAGCAAGTGGTACAAGGAGCCAGGGATAACTGGAAATTATTACACTAATAGTAGCCACACAGAACTGGGACAAGATGCTATCTGCCCTAGGTCCCTGCTTCCTGCCTCAAGTTGGTGTTGCTTGCCCCCCTCCCCCACCCCTCTTGTTGAAGGTGGCTGTAGAGGAAGCTTCTGTCCCGTGTGGCCGAGAAACCTGCCCTACACAGCTGAGTGAGGCGGTGAGTGCAGGGAGAACTCGAGGTGCTGAGGGGACTGCACATCACGACAGTGACCCAAGGTCACCATCCCTGACTTCCTGGACTCTGGATGATCAAATGTCCGCCTTGACTTTGCTCTGTGGCCAGCATGTCAGGCGTTGGCAAAACATGACACCAGGTCTTTGGAGCCAGGCTGCCAAGTTCCAGAAAACAGCTGTTGAGCCTTTTGAAGTTGGCATTTCATTACAGCCCAGGTGCAGTTGTCTCTGTCCATTTGGCCCCAAAAGCCTGAGTCAGCACCCAGAATGCAAGGGGGAGGAGGCAGAGCTCACAGCTTCATCCCGAGGCTTTTGGAATCTGCCCTCTACCTTATTGAGGTCACTATCATGGCCACTTCCCTGGAGAAACCACTTGGGACTTGGAAGCGATCTGTCCTTGCCATCTTTGTGCTGCCTTAATCCACCAGCATCGGTGGCCTGTGCAGAGAGAACCAGCTAATCAACCTCCCCACAGAGGGTAGAGAGGTAGGGGTCTCTCTCCCACCCTGCAGATTTTGACAGCTAAGATAGGAGAGCCTGGCAGGCGGGTGCCCTGTCTCTGGAAGATGGTGTTCACTTGTGCCAAACCACATGTGTGACAGCTCAGAGCCTAAACCCCAAATCCAGAGGGCTCTGTTCGCTGTTTTCTTTTGATGTGTGGAAAGACCCCATGTTCAGCTCCCCAAAGCACCTGCAATTCTGTGTGGTGACCATGGGCACATGTACTTTTGCCCCAACTCTTCTTGGTTGCACTGGCCTCCTGCATCTCTGAAGGCACCTGCAACCAGGAGGAAGTGCCCCGTGGCATCCTCACTGCTGGCTCTGCGGCTGGAGGAGGCAGCATCCTCTCATCCTGTCCCCATCCCGTGCCACATCCTATTCAGGTCACTGCACCCATGGATTTAATACCTTAAGCCAATGACACTGTGGTCGTCCCTGAGAAGAAGCCAGGTTTCTGGCCACCAACTTCATGGAAATCCCGAAATTTGCACTCCACCACAAGTGTCAGGAATACTGCAGAAGAGCTGCTGACCTTCAGGCCAACTGGACACTGTCCAGCAGCCCCAGTGAGGCCCCTGGAAATGGGCAGAGATCCCAGGCAGTTGGCATGGAAAAGGCAGCAGAGGAGAGCGCTGTCATAGGCCAGTACTGAACTCTGTGCCCTTGGGTGCCAGATCCAAGAAGAAGGTGGGTTAAAAGTGGTGCCCAGCATTTGGGTTCAGATGATGAACAGGTGAGAAAGTCTCGGGCTGAGAGAGTAGGAATGCCTCACAGCTGCGGGCAGGGCCCCAGCACTGGGCTGCAGACGATGTTCCATCTGTCCTCTCGGCCCTGTGAGCTGGGTCCTTGCAGTGTCCTCACTTCACTGATGAGCAAAGCTAACATTAAATAACTTGCCCAAGGTCACACACTGGTAGGCGGGATTTGGACTCAGCCTACCTGGCTCAAGAATTCGTGTTCTTAACAACCGCTGGAGACAAACACTTTTGGGAGAGGGGTACTGGTTTCCTGGCGCTACCATAACAAACCACCACAAACTGGGTGGCTTAAACCAACAGAAATTTAGTTCTGCACAATTCTGAAGGCCAGAAGTCTTAATTCAAGGTGTCAGCAGGCCTGAGCTCCCTCCAAAGACCTGTGGGTTGGGTCCCTCCAGCCTCTCCCAGCTCCTGAGGCTCTTGGTCCTCCCTGGCTGTCCGCTGAGTCTTCTAGGCTCTGCCCACTTCTCCCCTGCATCTCTGTCTCCCAAATCTTCCTGCTCCTTTCTCTAATAAGAACACCAGTTATGGATCTAGTACCCCTCTAAATCCAGAGTGACCACACCCCAAGATCCTCCATCACAGCAGCAAAGACCCTTTCTCCAAATGAAGAAGGTTACATTCTAGAACCAAGGGTGAGGACTTGGACGTATCTTTTGGGAGACAGGACTCAACCCCCAACGGGGGGGGGCTCAGAGGGACAGGTTCAAGCTGTTTTTCACTTCCTGGTGACCCGTCTTTCTCATCTCTGCCTAGCTCAGGTGGAGCTGTGACGTAATTGGTAGGTGGTGCTGCCTAGGAAAACGTTCCTGTGGTCGCCTGTACGTGTTAAGGATAGGAAACACACGTCTCTGGCACAGCCCCTATAGTATAGGGCTCTGCAGCCTGCTCAGAGTTCACCACCCTTTTCCAGTGACCCAGGAGATGACATGAGCAAGCTGTACAGGGACCTGCTTACAAACTCCGTGTCTGACCGCATTGCGGTGCCCGTTTTTAAAAGCAATTGGATTTTAAAAGTTTTTCTAAAGGAAAATCTTTTTTTTTTTCTAAAAAAGTGCGTATGTATCTTTGCAGCCTTGGATTGCTACGTGTGTCCCCAGGAATGTCGTCTTAAATGTCCCTATTCTTGTATTCATTCACTTCCTAAATATTGTGGTTGCTGCTTGGCCTGCGTGCACATCCCAGCCGAGAGACTCTGTGCTCTTTAAGCTTCTTGAGACCAAATCCGAAAGCAGTGGATGCATAAATCTCCTGAGAACAGGTGACAGAAAGGCCTGGCAGCCACTCTGTGAGAGAGCCCTGAACTTAACGAGCTGGGGACTTCCTGCCCTTGGTTTAAATAAGAAACATACTGAGAGCTGTAAAAGCTATGGCTCTTTTTTTTTAAATCTCAGTTAAAACGAACACAGCACAAGAACGTGTGATGTCCCCATCCGGGGTCGCTCCTAAGGAAGAAAATGTTTCAAACCTCATAGCCTGAATTAGAACTCCACCCACCCATCCACAGGTCTTCTGCTGTTTATTGAAAAGTAAATAAACCTCGCAAACTGGGAAGGATGGACTGAGGTAATGAGAGGGGACACAGGGACATCCACCATCTCAAAATCTCCTTTCAAGCGTTTTCAGTTCTGGCTAAATGCCAAAGCGTGTTTTGACGGATTCTTCCCCTTAATTTATAACCTCTGTGTATCTGCGAGGAAATTTAATCCTTATGTTTCTGATTCCTTTACACTTAACTCATCAACTGCAGTCCTCTAAGAGCCATTTGATGTGAAGGGGCCTTTGAGCCCTTTCTTTACGAGCCTTTTAAACCTGTTCCCCCTTAGACACAGGAAGCCAGGTTTTTCCAGGAGTAAACAAACTCAGCCCACAGAGAGTGTCCCTCGTCCACGTGGAGACCAGATCCGGAATTTTCAAGTGGCCCCAACACTGTCAGCACATTTGATGAAATTGCTCCACAGCAGCCTCTTCAAGGAGCAGGTCCTCCGCCTAAAAGTCAGCGTGCTACCAAAGATGGGGGCAGGATGGCTCTGGCAGGAAGGAGTCAATTACTCTACCTAGAGACAACTTCTGTTGCCATTTTATGAAAAAACAAAAGATGGGGCATCCGGGGCAGGAGATGAAAGGCAGCCCTTTCCGCTCTGTTCTCTTTGTAGATTCAGCTGCCAACTCTGTCCGGGTGGGAATGATGGCCACAGGGCTCTTTGCCACTCTTCTGCTTGAGGGTGGAGACTGATTTTCCTCCCCTTAAATCTAAGTGCTTTGTCAGAAGAACATGGGAATGAGAAGGGAGGGATGGTTCAGGCATCCCCTGCTTTCCCTCTCTTAGAAGGGGCTCACTTTGGGTACAGCCGACAGCCATGGAAGAGGGAAGCTCAAGCTGAGTGTGGAGGCCCTATGGGAGGAGACATCAGGGAGGGGGATGGAGAGGGAGGAAGAGAAAGAGAAAGACAAAGAAAGAGAGAGAGAAGAAGTAGGGAAGGAGAAAGAGATAGGCGAGAGAGAAAGAGAGAGAGAAGTGAGAAATAGAGAGAGAGAAATAGAGGGAAGAGAACCAGGATGATAGAGAGAAAAAGATGGGAAGAGAGAGAGAAAGGCGGAGAGAGAGGGAGAAGGAAGAGAGAGAGAGAGAAAAAGAGATGGAGGAAGAGAGAGAGATATCAAACAAGAGAGCATCAAGCCACCAGATAGGAGAATGAAGTAAAAAGTGACTCCTCCCCAGCCATCACCAAAGTGGTCAGGGACAAATGACCCAGGCAATTCCTGCCACAATTCCTGACTCACCAAATCATGAGCAAGCAAAAGTTATTTTAAGAATCTAAGTTGTGACAAACTTAACTATAAAATAATAGAGAAGCAGAGTAAATACCCTGGGTGAGTCCATTCTCTGCTCTTGGCTGGTTTTTGGCCCAGCTCTGCAAGCTGCTTTTGTGGCAAATACATTTGTACATCAGTTAGATGCAAGGAAGAGAAACACCTATGGTACTGTCTCTTCCAAGCAGTTTGTAGATGGAAAATCCCCGGATAGATTTCATTCAGGCGCTGTTTGAGTCAAGGATGTCATCATGGCTCTGAGAATGGCTCCTCTCCCTGTATCAGCCTTGCCCTTGGGTCGGGTGCCCTTGGGATAGCAAAAGTGGCAGTGGTGCTTCCAATCTTACATCTGCTATGACCCAGAGGAAGAAAGAATGTCTCTGCCCACCTGGCACCTGAAACTCATGCTCCTCTGTAGATAGCTCCATGGGGAGAGCCGGTGGAGATGCCCCGAACTGCCAGATCCCCCACTAGAAAAAGAGTGAGATGAATACTCGGATGGCCACCTGCACAGGCCCACCCACGAGAGACAGGCACCATCATGACTTTTTCTCTGAATAAGCACAGACTACAATTTCTGCTCAGCATTATTTCCTATAGAGACCCGTCACTGTCGGCAATCTTCCCGGCTTCTTTCAACTGAAGCATGATTTTGACGTAAGCTGCTCTCATGCCAATGAGAACCCCAAAGTTACAAATAAGCCCAGACCAGGAGGTCAGCCTGCCGCTGCTGTTTGTGATCCCTTACCTGTTTGCAAACAACAAACTCCACCTATTAAAAAACCTGGTCACTCTTTACCAGGTGAGAACAAAGGGATTTGCTAAGCTGAGCGGTACTAGCAGCACTTAGCACACTTTGGATGGCAGACACTTGGGAAGAACCACAAACACTGCCTAACAGAAGTAGGCATAGAGACAGCTCAGAACCAACCAGGGACCAAGAAAATGAAGTTGAAAATAACAAAAGGACATCTAACAGCGATGAATGTGGTCTCTGCATTTGGGCAGGGGAAAGCAGTCTTCTAAGAACGGGAGGAGAAGCTTGGTTTAGAAACGATGTGTAGAAACACACCCCCACGATGTGTAGAAACTGAGACCTCAGTTTCTTTCTTTCTTTCTTTCTTTTTTTTTTTTTTTATTAAATCATGGCTGTGTAATTAATGCAATCATGGGGTTCAATGTGCTGGTTTTATATACAATTTGAAATATTTTCATCCAATTGGGTAACATAGCTTTCATGGCATTTTCTTAGTTTTTGTGTTCAGACATTTATATTCTACATTTAGTAAATTTCACCTGTACCCTTCTAAGATGCACGGTAGGTGTGGTCCCACCAATCAGCAGCCTATGTGCCCAGGGGAAGCCTATGTGGTTCTTACATTAACAAGAGTTTGAGGCCGAGTGTGGTGGCTCACACTTGTCGTCCTACCACTTTGGGAGGCTGAGGCAGGTGGACTACTTGAGCTCCAGAGTTCAAGACCAGTCTGAGCTACAGTGAGACCCTGTCTGTACTAAAAATAGAAAAACTAGTTGGGAATTGTGGTGGGCGCTGATAGTCGCAGCTACTCAGGCCACTGGGGTAAGAGGATCTCTTGAGCCCAAAAGTTTGAGTAGCTGTGAGCTATGATGCCAGGGCACTCTACTCAGGATGACAGAGATAGACTTTGTCTCAAAAAAAAAGTTTGGGGTCTAAAATAGGGGTTGCAAATTGTTTTTCTGGGCTTAGCAGTCATTTGACTTTGAGTTGCAAATGGTAATGAAAGAGGGAACTGTCAGGCCCTGCTGGATAAAGAGTCACAAGACCCAAACCAAGGTCTGTGATAAAAGAGGAGGCAGTGATGAAGGCTATCTGTAACAGTACGATCAAAATATTTCTGATTATATATGAAGCACATTCTGCCCTATAAATGTACATAAACGTACACAATTATGATTTAATAAAATTATTTTTAAAAAATGAAAAAAAAAAAAGAGGAGGCAGTGGAGAAACTGAGCAGAACCAGTTAGAACCAAGATGACCATGATGAATGACCTCAGGTCACCCTCAGCGCTCACTGTACCTTGTGCACAATGCATTAGCTACTAAAGGAAACTAACTCCCACCAGCACCAGGACAGTATACAAACAGCATGGCAACTCCCAGAAGTTACCCTGTATGGTTAAGGAAGGAGAACAACCCTTGGCTCCCGAAACACTCCACCCCTTTCCCAGAAATCTGATGAATGATCCTCCCTCCCTTAACATACCCTGAAACAGAAGGTATCAGATAAGACCCTGGAAACCCACTCATTGCTCTGAGAGATAGCTGTGGCTCTACCCATGGGGCAGCCACCTCTCTTTCTTCTTTTCTTAGCTCAATGCACCCGCTTTTGCCTTACTCTGTTGGCTTGCTCGTGAATTCTCTCCCGCTGAAAGCTAAGAGACTACCTGGCTATCAGTTTAGGGGTCCACTTTCAGAATCAGTAAGCCAACAGGTACGATATATGTGTTTTCCACCGTGTTTCTCCAACTTTTAATTAATTGTCTCCTTTGAAAAGCCTGGGATTTGACCCCAAAATGAAGATTTCTGGTTTATGTTATGAAAATCCGAATTTCAGCTCACCTTGAGCACCCACATCTGTGATGGCAACAGCAATTTGGGATGTAGTGGTGGGTACCTGTTCACAGGCATGCTTCATGGGAACATGGAGTACAGTTGTGTAGCTCCCCTCACTGACGTTCTCAGGCCAGCGGCTTTGCTCATTGTCTTCCTGGGCTTAGGAGGCATCTGAATTTGCAGCCCCTGATTTTGGATGAAGTAGGTGATTATCCCATGATTATTTTTACGACTTGGCTCTATCTATCTATCTATCTATCATCTACCTTTCATCTGTCTATATCATCCATCTACCTACCATTTATTTATTAATTTATCTATCTAAGTAACATATGCTTATTGCCAAAAATTGAAATCAAGAAAGTATCAGTGAAGAAAGATTATGGATGATCCAAAATCCTTCCAAATGTAGATAACCCCTGTAAACATTTTACATCTTTCTAAGGATATACCCACACCTTACAAAAATGGAATGGTACTTCACAGCCTGTATTAGTGTATTATATGGTTTGCTTTGGTTGATTCACAACAGGGGAAATATTTAAAATGTTTAACAATTGAGATGGAATAGGGCTTGGATCAAGTAGAAAACACGCCAAACATAAACAACCAGCAGAGCTGTCCCAGCCTGTCCTGGCTGAGTGTCAGCCTGCTTTGTAACCGGGTGTGGCCATTTTCCCATGTTAATAACATAGTTCTACATAATTACTGTAATGACTACATGATATTCTATTTTAAGGATTTACCATAATTGATTTGAACAGTCAGCTTACTAGTGTGCATTTAAGCTGTTCCAAATTTTCAGTACAACGTTTATTTGGAGATGGAATGACTATGACAAAGTATGTGTGTCCTGGAAGGAATACATTGCCTTGCTGTCCAGAAAGGGAGATCGATTTCATAGTCCCAGTCTCTCTGATCCAAATCAAGGCATTATCAACCTTAACAAAAAAGGATGCCAATCTCTTAGAGAAAAACAATCATGTTTTTCCGCATGCATCCTTATGGGTCATCATTATTTGTTCTCATTTGAACTGACTCAGACAGCAAAGTACAGTTTTTGTTTTTTAATTTTGTTTATGGAGATTTTGCACTTTTTAATTTTTAATTAATTGATATTTTTGCCTTACGGAATTTTACATTTTTCTGTAGTCAAATCATGATTTTTAAAAATGGTTTGCCTTTGATGTCATGCTAAGAAGATTTTTTCCTGATAGTTTATAAAAAATATTTACCAGCATTTTCTTTCTGTTGAATGAAAGAAAAAATTATTTGCCAGCATTTTCTTTCTGTCATACCTTTTCTCTGATGGTAATATTATTTTTACATTTAAGTGTTTTAACAAACCAAAATATACTGTGATGAAAGATGTGAGATAGAGATCTATTAATAATAATATAACTTTCACCAAATTAAAAAAAAAACCCAATATCTATTTGTTTTTTGAGACAGAGTCTCACTTTATTGCTCTTGGTAGAGTGCCGTGGCATTACAGCTCACAGCAATCTCAAATTCTTGGATGTAAGCCATTCTCTTGCCTCCACCTCCCAGGTAGCTGGGACTATAGGTGCCCGCCACAACACCCAGCTGTTTTCTTGTTGCAGTTGTCTTTTGTTGTTTAGCTGGCTCAGGTCCAGCTCAAACCCGCCAGCCTCAATGCATGTGACTAGCACCATAACCACTGTGCTATGGGTGCCGAGCCTATATTATTTATTTTAAATAAAGTTCCAATGCATGTTGGACTCTTTCTGGATTTTATATTTTGTTCTGTTAATTTGTCTACTCTGACACTGGCTTAGGTAGTACAGATTAAGAATGCACTTCATGATCTAACATATTATGAACCCTGTTTTTCTTTCTTGACCCAAATTTGATGGACTGAATATTGTTTTGTGGAGTGCCACAAAATGCAAATTTTAAGTTGGAATTCCATTATTTTTAGGAATTAACTCAGGGCATATAAACTGGCATGTTTATCAGGTGCATGGTATGATTTTCCAATTATTTGAACCAATTATTTATGTTCAATAATATCTTAACAGTATCTTCCAAAGGACTTGCATACCTCTTAATTTCTGGGTAATTTATACTTCTTGTAGTGATTGGAAATGTGATCTTTTATTTTCTTTACACATTAGAACCTCTGTAAGTTGACCACCCAAGAGATTGTAACTCCAGTCAACACTTGGAGGTGGTCAACATAAGGAACTAGGCCTACATGTGGTACATGTCTGGTCTATGAAAATTAGGTCAAGTTAAGGATGTGGTCAAGGTAGGGAGGTGGTCAACTATGGAGGTTCTACTGTATTTTCAACTAGTTTCTACTCATATTCAAGTATAAGGAAGCTACTGATGTTTGTAGATATGTTTTTTTGTCCTGGTCTCCTTACCAAAAGGTCATCAATTCTATTTCCAGCAAATTCTCTTTTCAGTTTCAACGGTTGCCAACAATGACAATTTCCAATGGTTTTAACTTCTCTTCTTTTGTGATTTTGTGGTATATTTAGCATGTCTGGGATAATATCCAATAGGAGCAGACAGCTTTGTTTTGTTCTTGGCTTTAATAATTGTGTATAATGTTTGCTGTGGGTGTCCAGGGAGCCCCTTCTTAGACACCTTTTGGAAAGTTGTATCCACCTGTGGGCACCTTTCCTTGGCAAGAATTTAGACCAAGGTAAACATATCTGAGGACAGTCAGTAAGAAACTAGGTTATTTGGGCAACAGTTTTAAGAATCAAAAAAGATCCAGGCAGCATATAAATTCTCAACTTCAAATATATAAGGGGCTTTCATATGGAAAAAATGAATCACAATCGTTGTGTGAAACTCTGTATTAGTGCTAACAAGAAACTGTCACAAGGAAGTAGATTTTAATTCAATGCAAGAAATATTTTTATTGACACCTAGTTCTATATAGGAACTATAAAGTCATGGTACCCGGATAAATCCCTATAATCATAGCTGGGAATAGTGTGGAGAACTTTTTGGCAGATGGGTGGCCATTTAGATCCTCTGTACTCCAAGGGATCAGAAAAACCGACAGTTTCAACATTACTGGGGGATTATTACAAAAGCAGAAGCTGCTGGCTCAGCACCTGCAAGCGCTTCAGGGGGATTTATGCATGGTAAGACTGTGGAAGTCCTGAACTAGTTGAATGCATCAGATATATTTTCCAAAGAGTCATAGAAAGACAACTCATTGACACTCAAGATAAATACAATTGCCTCAAATAAAAAAAGTCCCGGGGCTGTAAATGAAGTCCTCACAAACCTGGCTCTTTCTTGCTTTCTATCTGATATCTCAGAGTTCTGGCTTTGAAATTGGGCTTTTTGCCTCACAGTCACAAAATGGTTGCAACAGTTCCTCCTATGACTCTCACATCCCACATTCTGTGAAGGAAAGGACAGCCTTCTTCACCATGTGTCTTTTTATTATGAAGCAAAATCTTTCCCAGAATCTTCCCTCATGCCCACCTGCCCACCCCTTTTCTTCTATCCCACCAGGAGGATTATCTTGCTTTTTTTTTTTTCCAATTGAGACAGAGTCTCACTATGTTGTCTTTCATAGAGTGCTGTGGCATCACAGCTTACAGCAACCTCAAACTCTTGGGCTTAAATGATTCTCTTGCCTCAGCCTCCCAAGTAGCTGGGACTACAGGCACCCACCACAACGCCCAGCTATTTTTTGGTTGTCATTGTTGTTTGGCAGGCTCAGGCTGGGTTTGAACCCACCCAGGTGTATTTGGCTGATGCCTTAGCCGCTGAGCCACAGGCACCGAGCCGGGTTTTATTTTGTTTTGTTTGTTTTTGGTTCATCCCCTGGGACATGTATGAAGATTTTGCGTTAGAAAGAATAAAATTTTCAGAAGGTAAAGTTGAGTAAAAAATAAAAACACTACATTTCCAACTTTGTGTGATGCCTCTTTGCTCTCTGATTTTCCTCTTTAATGCTTTCTGCTTCCCCAGCACTCAGACCTCTGCTGTAGTGTTAGGTTTAACTGACTGAGAAAATTAAAAATGGTTGCAATCATAGGCACCACACAAGGATGGCAGAGTTTACAATCAGGCTTTTTCTGTCATCCTAATTGTTTCTGTTTTATCCACCAGTATCATCAGGGCAGCACGTCATGTTCCCTTCCTCTGCTGTGTGGAAAAACCTGCTGACATTTATGTTCCTGTTACCTGAAGTCCCTTGGAGAAAAAAAAAGTTTCAGTTGGCCTAAACTGCTTCTGAGTTTGATTTACGTGTAACCATTCTGCTATGCTCCTGAAAGCCAAAAAAACCTAGGTGATACTGATCCAGTGTCAAGAAGGCTGCTTTGGATGAGCTGCAGGGAAAGGAATGGTTTGCAAATGAATAATTGTCCTCAAAGCCAACAGAATCCAAGTGCTTTATAAGAGGCAGAAACAGCAGAGCTGAGAGACCACTGGAGGCAAACAGGTGCTGTTGCCCTGGGGGGAGGGGTGGGGGAGGGGAAGGGGCAGGGAGGGAAAAGAGCTGCCCCATCCCAGCCCCAGAGCTTGTCATTTCTGATCAAAGTCGGCACCTGCACCCCGTAATCACCATCGCCCGCTTTGTAAAGCAGACACTGATTTATCATCTGTCAGGGTTGCCTAAAATACTTAAAACATTGTCAGGATAGGTTTTCAGATTGTTTCTTCAAGTACAAATATTCCCTACGATGCCACAGAGTGCTCCCTTTGAGAACACCTGTTGAAAGAGACCACCTGAGAACCTCCTAGCCCATCTGTAGAACCTCATGAAGTCACCAGCATCCGGGAAGGACACAGGTGTGTCACAGGGTTGTTGCTGTGCACTGTCTCATACGAACCAAAGGGTCCCTGGAGGGGAGCCTGGTACCAAAACATAAAAATCAAAAAATTCAAAAGGTCTTATAATAACGAAGCGACATGTGCTGACTTTTGATAATTTTGATGGGCAGTGGATGTGGTATCCGGATCCAGGAGAGTCATGTTCCTAGGAGTGTCCCCAGTTACACTCAGCGACTGGAACCGATTCTTTGCAGATTTCAAACACCTCCTTCCCTCCTCCCTCCAGCTTGGCCTTCACACTCTTAATAAAACATTAAAAACCACTCGGCACTGTGTTGCCCGAGCTGTTCCAAGAGCTTCCCTGAAGTCCAGCCGCTTTGCCCCATTTCCATATTTCAGCAATCATCATCCATTTGCGTTTGGAGCTGTCCGCGCGCATGAGGTCTGATACCCCAGGACGCCGGCTGTGATGTTATTGTGTTCAAAGGGAAAGACAGAGAATGTTTCCCACACTGCTGCAGAGGAACCGTGCCTGCCTTTTAAACTTGAAAGATCGGTGGGTATTCTGCAGAACCTGAACACGATATTGGAAAAAGTATTTCTGTAAGAAAAAATACCCTCATTCTCTTTAAAGATTGGTACTCATTAGCTTGACCGGTTTAACTTTCTTGAGGGGAGGGGCGTTGAACATAAAAACAGCTCAAACTTACTGAGTATTTGCTCTATGCCAAAGAGGATTCCACGGACTTACACATAAAATTTCATTTGATCTCATACCACATCTCTTTGCACTGTTGGGAGGAACGGATGGGTTAATAAACACAGGACACTTAAAACAATCGAGCAGGTAATAGTTGTTCAATACATATTAACTATTAGTGAGTAATGGCCCTATGAGGTAGGTGCCATTATTACTCCCATTTTGTGGATGAAGAAACTAAGGTAGGAAAGCTTTAGTACCTCCAAGGGAAAGCACCTTCAAATGGTTGAGTCAAAGTGGAAACCAGGGCCTAATGGAGGCAAGATATAGTTCAGTCCTGGATTATATATCTGCATCCTTTCAATGACAGATGCCAGTTTATACTCTGTTTATAATCTGTTATGCTTGTCTGTGGTTTTCTTTCCCTCTCTTTCTGAGAAGATAATCTAGAAGATAGGGTAATATCTATTGCCTCAAACATAGTTTTTGATTTTTCTTGTTTTTCTGTCTTGAAACAGCACCCCCAAAGGTGCTAGTGGGACATTTGAAAATATCTACCTGAGAAACTACTTTTAATTGCATTCAGGTGTCCCAAGGGTTAAGGTAAAGACACAGAGGCTGCTACCCCAGCACAGGGGGATCAGGAGAGCTCCTTCTACCACTTCCCTGTGAGGGCCTTGCTGCTTTGGCCGTTGTCTCTACCTGGAGCACATATTTTGACTTTGGGCGAGACTATTTACATCCTCTCCTTGGATCAATTCTGTTATTGTAAAAATGAGAAACTGTAGCCTAAGTGGCTGAGGGACAACTCCTAGACACCACGCTCCCTCTGCAGCCTCCTCTTAGTCCTCCTGGCCCTTCCTCTGTCCCTGGAGAGATCCACCCACCACCTGAGGTCAACACCTCCAGCTTCAACTCTGACCTTTTCAAACACCTGCTGTGACCACGACCTCCTCTGCATCTGTTCATCTGCCCATGGCCCAGGCTGCAGATTGATGGTCTCCTCCTGGGGAATCAGCCAGACATCTCATACTCCATCCTCTTTCCTCCCCACCAACATGCTTTTCCTGTCATCTTCTGTTTATTTTCTCTTGTCTTGGTGAATGTCACTTTGCCACCCAAGTGGGACACAGTGTGGTCCTCTCTGACCATTTCTTCTTGCCTCCTCTCTGTGTTAAATCAAACCAAGGTTCCAGTTCCTCTCCTCGGCACCTCTCAATCTATCCACCACACTCACATTGCCATGCCTGAGGTTCACCTCGCGACTGTACCAGCCTCCTCTCTTTCGTTCTCCCATGCGGACAAAGTAGCCTTTGCCCTTTGCCAAATGACCTTGTGCACCTTTTGCTTGGAGCAAGAGCATGGCAGTGCTGCTGTGAAGATGAAATGATCTAATCTGCATAAGTCCTGAGAACCAGGAGAGGTCAGAAGTTTAAATTTGGAGGTACTGCTGGCTGCCTGTGTGACCTAGGGTGAGTGACTTGACCCCTCTGAGCTCCAAATTCCTCATCTATAATATGGGGATAAGAATAGTACCCTGGAAGTTTGCTAGAGGATGGAATGAATATGTGTGAAGTGCTCAGCACAGTAATTGCCATAAAGTGCTTAGCTTCATGTCATTCATTCATTCATTCATTTGATAATTGCTTGCTGGATTGGTGGTCTTGGATCTGTCATTCCATCAGACCACCTGTTTCCTATTCTGGTTCTAACTTTCCCTTGTGACTGACCCCTAGGGACTTACTTAACCTCTTTGTGTCAGGGTCTTCATATGTAAAGTGTGGCTGCTCAGAACATCTAGGTCATTGTGATAATTTAATGAGAATTGCAGTTGTTGCTGTCATTACAGTTGTTAGCACCACATCCTGGCACTCTGCTGGCCTTACAGGACCAGCCAGCCAGACCCAGCCTAGTCCTCAGGGAGCTTTCTATCCCTTGTTCCTAATTCTCACTGACATGTGACTGTGCATCTCACCTTGCCATGAAATTAGCAAGTCGACCCTTCTGCTTGGTATGGACTTACAGCCACACTGCAGATGCTTCCACTTTGGGGCAGCCCCTCTCCACATAACAGAAATACTTATGAGATGGGCTACGAAGGTCTTCATTACCTCCTCAGAGCCACTTCTGTGTCCCCAGTCCACAAACACAGAGGCAATTGGTGAGTGGCTGAATGCTGAACGAAGGGATAAAGAAATAAATGGGTGTGGATGGAGGGTGACCTTGGACAATCACCTTCTTTGAGCTTCTTCTAACTTTGACTTCACCACTCGGGCCTGCCACCCCAAATCGTTGGCCATTTTCCTGAGACTTAGGAAATCCAGTGAAAGCTAGGGAGCAACTATTCCTTTGGAAATCCTGCCTGAGCTGAAGAGAATCTAAGACATTGTGCTGTGTTGGTTGTTTATTTATTTTTCCCCCCTCATCCCCCTCCCCCTCCATTTCTAACTTTTAAGGCTTGATGCTTCTTTTAAAATTCACTGTATGTGACCTAGGGTCAGATTTCAGTTCAGGAAGTGGGGTGTCAGGAGAGATCTGGAAGCAGGAAGTGTGGAAGCCCCTCAGCTGGGGCTGACACTGACCACTGTTCAGGCCCCTGCCTCCTGCACCCGGCCCTGCTCCACGTCACATCCCTTGATATTTGTTAACAAGATCAGGGATGTCCAGGGAAACACATTTAGGGCTAAACAATAGCAAAGTCTCCGGTGTATGTTGTTGAATTGGTCTTTCCTTCAGACCAAATTTTAAAGTTTCAATACCCGAATACAGGCAGCTCAAAAGCAGGTAATAAGTCCAGGGATTTCGGAACTGAATGTCTGTGGGGCTGCATCTGGCCTTGATGTTCCTAGCAGTGCCCTGGCAGTGTTTCCTTTCTGGGCTTTTCAAATGCTCTATTCTAAACATGTTATTTCCATTTTCCTTAAAAGTCACATAAAATACACACATATACACACACATAAATATTGCTGGGGCTGGGTGAAAACTATCAACAAATAGATTTTTGTTTGTGGGCATTTTTAAAAACTTGTTGCATTCTTTTTCAATGCACTGAAAGCTATTCTGGATTTTACAGTGACTTGCTTTACCTACATAGCTGGTATTTGGGTTTCTAGAACTTGACCTTAAACCACCATTCTTCTTGCTCCTGCATTCAGAACCAATGTGAAGCAACCCAGAAGAACCAACCTATACTGCACCCCACCCTGGTGCTGAAGTGTGGGTGGTCTTATGTCCTCTTCCTTTACTTCCTAAATCTCCTCTTCAGACAACCAGCTCAATAAATACTCAAGGCTCTGAAAAGTTTCTCCTTGGAGCTGGACAAAACCATGACCCTTGGATAGTGCGGCTTGTCCTGAAGGCTCCCCATTACTGTGTGACTGGACTGTGTCTTGGCTGTGCATTTGACCCGATGACCTGGGCCTCTGGAGCAAACACTGGGGAAGAGCTGAGCTGTAAGGCACCAAAGCTGCTATCTTCTCTTCCTGACTCACCACACTTAGCAGCTACGGCCTCCTGTCCACACCTAAAATCTGTCTTATAAACATGTTCCTGTGGCCCAGCGTTGCTGTAAAGCCAGTACGCTCTGGACTGATATCCAGAGCTCTGTCTAGGTACAGTGTGACCCCAGCAGATCAACTGAACATTACTGACTTAATTCTCTTAATCAATTGACTCTACCCTCCCAAGATACTGGAAGAGGCTAATCCAGGCCACTGAACGTAGTCACACTTAATAGTAAAGTCTCTCTTCAATGACCTGTCTAGGACTGAGGCTCACATCTACCTACTAAGAGTCACAGAAAGTATTTCCAACTTTACACATGGCCTGCATGTAACTCCTCTGAAACTTACAGTGGAATTATTCTGCCAGCCTTAGAACCTACCTCTCTGCAGTTTGTATAGAGAATCAGCAAGTTCCAGCTGGAGGTGCACACCCAGAGTTTGTTCAGAAAGCAGAGAGAAGGCAACCTGGCAACACACAAGGGGCTAGCAGCAAACTAAAGAACATATTTTATTTTTAATAAAATAGTGGAGCATGAAAAATATTGTATATTACAAATATATACAAGGAGAAACCATTCTTTCCTGGTCTCACAAGAGAGAATACATGACACAGAGTGTGTCTTTGCTGACCTAGTGCTTCTGGATGGGTTCATGGAAATCATTTGTTTCACAATGGAAAGAGTCAATAAGCCCTTTGGGTATTTTTGAAAGATCCTTCTCTTCTCCCCTTTCCTTTCCACAAATCAGTCCAAACGTGTATAACATTGGCTTGGTTTCCATTAAAAAGCCACAAAACGTAGTACTAAAGGGTTTCTGAGGGCTGGGTCTCTTAGTTCTTTTGTTGGGAGATTTCTTTTGTTGTCTTTATATAAAGCAAAATACTTGTTTTTCTTTTTATTTTCATGGAAAGAGGGGAGAAAAATGTATTGCACATTGTTTGAGTTCACCGATGTTAGGTTTGGTGGAGGGTTCTGTCTCAGAGAAAGACTATTTGTGAAGACTAGAGGCTGGAGGCTGTTGTAAGTGACTCCAGCCCACTGGAGTGTGACGGCCCCAGAATCCCCTTTCTTTCTGTCTGCACAGAAGCTGCCTCCCACAGAGCAGCCTTCCTGAGCCCCCCTCCCCATAGCTCATTTGCTAACCCACTGGAGGCTCTTTAATTCGCAAAGAAGTTATCTGTCCCCTTGTTTGTAAATGGTAACTCCAATCTACACAGATGTATATATATGGAAGGTTCTAAATAAAAGTTTTCTTTCCAGGGCTGAATCAATTACTTTACCACAAATGGATTACACAAGAGGCTACTGAACCCGGGAGCTTCTCTTCTCTGAAAAAATGGCAAAAACAAAACAAAACCCTTTCAGCACATATTTTTACTCTCAGTGCATCACAGCATCCTGAATTTCAGGGTAAACACTTTTTATTTCTTTTTCTTTTATATATATATATATTTATATATATATATATAAATCGACCAACCAACCCTGAAAAGCACCATGTTTCAGCTCCCACTGCCGGGTCTCCTTCTCTGCAAGCCCGGTTCACACGCAAGTGGGAGGCTGGGCGGGGATTTCATACTTCCCCAGGTGAGTTTTTTGGGGATGCTGGGCTTTTTTGTAAATCCCACTGCTGGTGATCACGCTGGCAGGCTTCCTCCGGCTGTTCTTTTTCAACCTGCGGCTGCAAACATTCTGCCAGGACTGCAGCGTTTTGGAAGTCCAGATCCACACCCCGCTGGTGATGCCCACCACCAGGAGCATGAAGATCTTCACCATGAAGATCTCCACGGCGGGGATGGAGGCGGCCATCAGGCAGTCCAGGTTTTTCGTCTGGTTGTTCATTTTGCACTTGTGCTGCGCCGCCAGGACCTTCCAATAATCCATGTTGAGGCGTTCATAAAAGTAACAGGCGATCACACAGGTGGCCGGCACGGTGTAGAGGACCGAGAAGACCCCGATCCTCACCATAAGCTTCTCCAGCTTGTCCGTGTTCTCTCCGCCCGTCTTCATCACCCTCCGGATGTGGAAAAGCGCCACGAAGCCCGAGAGGAGGAAGGAGGTGCCCACGGTGAGGTAGCAGGCCAGCGGGACAAGGACGAAGCCGGTGAGCGCGTTCACGTCCATGCTGCCCACGTAGCAGACGCCGGTGAGCTCGTCGCCCGCCACCCGGCGCAGCACGAGGATGAGGATGGTCTTCACGGCGGGGATGGCCCAGGCTGCCAGGTGGAAGTAGCTGCTGTTGGCTTCGATGGCCTCGTGGCCCCACTTCTTGCCTGCCGCCAGGAACCAGGTGAGCGTGAGGACCACCCACCACAGCGAGCTGGCCATCCCGAAGTAGTAGAGGACCAGGAAGACCAGGGTGCAGCCCGTGCTCTCCAACCCCTCCTGGATGACGTAGGGCTGCCCGCTGTCGCGGTCGCAAGCGATGCTCTCGGCGCCGGCGAAGAGGCGGATGATGTAGCCCACCGAGTAGACGCAGTAGCACATGGAGAGGAAGATGATGGGGCGCTCGGGGTACCGGAAGCGGGCCGGGTCGATGAGGAAGGTGAGCACGGTGAAAGCGCTGGAGAAGAAGCACAGCACAGACCAGATGGCCAGCCAGACCACAGCGAAGCGCTTGTCGTCGCGGCTCCAGTACACGTCCACGCCCGGCGTGCAGAGCGGCGCGCAGGACGCGCTTTTCTCCACGTGGTGGAACTTGCCGGGGTTGTCACAGCCGCTGCGCCCGGGTCCCCCGTCCTTCAGCTGGTGCTCCTGAGCGCCGTGGGGCCGCTGTGGCCTGAAGAGTGGCGGGAACATGCCCGAGCCCCGCGTGGGCTCGTCAGAGGCGTTGTTTGGCGCCTCCATGCACAGGTAGTTGGGATCATTCTTGTTGGGAAGTTTGCTGCAGTCTAGGGAGTCGGGCCACTTGAAGTTGAACTGCTCCATGATGGGCGAGCACTTGAGCCGGGCCTGCTCGCACATGACCCGGCAGGCGGGGATGGGGGTGGAGACTTGCTCGGTGCACATGGGCGCGTACAGGGAGCACAGGAAGAAGCGGAGGTGGCCGTGGCAGCCGTATTCCACGAGCGGCGCGAACTCGTGCAGCTGGATGGCGGCTTCGCGCTGGTTCCCGTGGCCCATCAGGTTGGGCATGCGGGTCATGTTGTAGCCAATGTCCTTGCACATCGGGATCTCGATGGGCTGGCACTTGCTGTCTCCTGGACGCTCCATGTCCATGGAGCTGATGGCGGCGCACGAACCCACCACCTGCAGGACCAGCCACAGGCGGGGACTCGGGCCCTGCATGGTGGCGTCGGGAGTGCCCTCGCGGGGAGGTCCGCGCCCCTTAGAGCCGCCGCTCCCGGGCACGGGTTGCTGGACCCCGCTGTCCACCCCTGCTCGGGCCCCCGCCCATGCCCGCCCAGCCTGGCCCGAGCGCTGCGCACAGCGTCCCCGGTTATGCGGTCTGCGCCCGGCTGCCGCCGAGTTGGGGGTCGCCGGATAACGAAGCAAAGTTTGCAAACAATACCGGGAAGCGAGAGAAGCCCCCGGAGCTCTCGGTGCAGCGTCCCGGCGCGGGCTTCAACTCACTGCCGCGGTAAACTTTGGCCTCTTCTTGGAGCGCCCAGGTGGCGCGCCCGGAGAGGGCCGGCGGCGCGGGCGCACGGTGGCCCAGCCAGTTCGCGGCGCCCCCGTGGCCCCGGCGGCTCCTCCCTCCCTGCTCCGGCCTCCGCCAGGCCCAGCCGGCAGCTGTTCCGAGGTTTGCGTCCCGGGATGAGAAGACTCTCAAAAAGGCAAAGAGCGGGGGAGAAAAAAAGCCGAGCTGTGACAGGCCCCGCCCCCGGGCCGCCCGCCCCGCCTCCGCCTCTGCTTTGCATGAGAAAGCAGAGCGGCCTGGGGCAGCCTCCGCCCCGCCGCCCCGCCGGCGGCTCCCGGGCCCAGCGGGGGCCGAGCCCCCTGCCCGCCGCCTGGCCCGCCGGGGGCGCAGAGCCGCGTCCAACCCAGTCTCCCGCCAGGCCCCGGACTCCCCTCCTAGCGTGAGGGGCTCTGCCCTCCGGGGTGTCCCGCCTGGCTCTTCTCCCTCTCTGCCAGACCTCCAACTTTGCCTCCCGCTGCCTTTTCTGCCTGCGTCCCCTTTCTCGGGGGATCCCCGGGGTTGTCCCCAGCACCCCAAGGACGCCGAGGTTACGGAAAGTTCGGGGTTTGGCGGGAGAAGGAGGTGGAGGCGGTCAGTGGCGGGGGCTGGGGGCGCATCTTCTCTTATTTTTATGGTAGGTCGGGGCACAGGGCGCTTTCAAAGGGAGGTGGGATTTGCGTTTTATGGCGGTGGCCATAAAGTGGCCTCTTAGCTAGTAAACCTGCCGGCATCTTCCCGGGGCTAGGGAGTTACCAGCCTCAGGCTCCGGGCAGGGGTTTTCTTTGAAATTTCAAAGAGACATGCTGTGGGGAGGTGGAGGGGCTCTGGAAGCCCAGATTTTAGGGCCGCTCTTCCGAGGTCTCCTCTAAGAAGGGGGGGGAGGGGATGGGCGGCCAGCTTCCTGGGACTGTTAAAACGCCCCTGCCCGCGGGGAGGAGAGCCCGACTGCATCGCGGTGACCCCCGCCCCTTGCAAAGCCGTGGAGTCGTGGGGCCTCGCGCCAGACAGGGCTGATGACTCCTTCTAGGCGGCTGAGTTTATTTATTATAGGAAGTCATTCGCTCGTCGGGTATTTATATTATTTGGCGAGTGGTTTGCCCGGCCAGCGCCCTCCTTGGCTACAGCCCGGTTAAGAAGATGCGGAGTTCGGGTGCGGTAGGGGTGGGACATGGGAGAACGCAGAATCAGCCTGGGCCGAACTACCCCAGCTCCGGCGGGGAGGCGGAGGCGCGCGCCCCTCGGTTTTCATAGACAGCGTAGAAGGAGCATCTGGCCCTCATCCTCTGAGCTCACTCCCCTCGCATTCGGCCCAGGCCGTGATTAGGTCCTCACCCGGCACTGGGAGTGCGCTGTTAGCACCTACCCCCATGCCTCAGCTTTCCCAGGAATTTGTCAGGTGCCTCCCCTTGCACCCAGATTTAACCCTTACATAAACAGCGCTCCTAGGAGGTGGCCTCCTCCCAGACGCCCTCGAGGTCAGGCTCTTTTTCAGTTTTTCTGACACTCCCAGTATAGCGTATTCAATGTGCGGCTGTCTCCCCAGGGAGCAGTTGGGGCCTTCACCGCTGGAGGAGGAGAGGTTAGTGCAGTAGGTCTGAGACAACGGCCGCTTTCCCCCTCCTTCCCGCCGAAGTGAGCACATCCCTGAGAACGTGCTGGGGCCTTCTCTGGCTGGTCACTCTCCACCGGGCCTGGAAGCAGCTGCACCAGTCCCCAGCAGTGGGGGACGCTGCGCACGTCGCCAGCTCTCTCTAGGAAGCGCCCAGGAAGGGGAAGGGGACCGCCAGGCACCTCCCCTACCCTGACAAGCTTTCTGCCAGCCACGGCAGAAGTGGTGCGCTTCCTCTGAGACTATGGGCTTTTAATTAAAACAAGTCGTACAATTGTACAACTCTAAGAAACTTAGGCGACCTCGCGCTCTCATTCATTCATGCGTTCATCAGACTTTTAAGTTGGAACTGGCCGCATCCCAGAAGTAATAGGCAGGTTCATGCACTCACCCACAGGCCCCGTCCTGGGTACTCGGCATGCTGTTGGGAGGTGTTAGGGGAAGTTGGGGTGCCAGCAAAAGTGGAAAAAGGTGGAAGCTAATGCAGTCAGAACCCCCTTCAACTGTGTCATTTCCTCGAATGAAAAATCGCATGCTTTTTTTTTTTTTTAAAAGACTGCCATTTTTATTATGATAGAGATTTTAAAAAATTAATCTAATGACATTTTCAAAAATCTTTAAGTTAAATATTCAGCAGACATCACTTGGCTTTTCTAGAATTTTTCTTGCTAAGGTTCTTCAAGGGCACCATTTTCCTTCTTTTTCTTTTTTGTTTTTCTCCCTCAGAAACTATTGGAAATATTTAATGAGAGGGTAAGAACGCCAAACACCAGGAGCTGGGAGTGAGCTATTGGAGAAAGTGTTTCCTAATTGATCTTTTATGTGCTGTTTTAATTCAGCCCTGTTCAGACCCATTATTTTAGCTATAACCACTTCAGATTGCATTCTTCTCTTTCTTTTTATAAAAATGTCTGCAAAAGTGCTTCACTCTGTCCAGCTGAGATGGAAACCAACAAATAGACATTATTATAGAAAAATGAGGGTTCTGAGAAATCAGCAACTGGAAGATAACTTTGTAACTAATAAATGAAAAGGGTCTTTTGATGGCTCCAACTGAAAAGATATTTTATTTTATTTTTTTTTTCCTGTGTGTGGGATTTGAGATGTGTAATTCTAAGGAGCTGTGGTCCCCCGCTGCTCAGCCCTGGCTCGAAACCGGGCCCCCCTCTGGCAAATGTTATGGAGAATTGGGAGGAATTTTATGGCTGTCTTTCCCTCAGCTCTTTTTTCTTTTGTCTTCTTTGAAGAATGACTTTAGACATTTTATTTACATATTTAACCATGGATGAAAGAGGAAAAAGAAAGCATTGGAGCTGTCGTGGGAATAGTGATATGTTTAAATTAATGGAAATCTTATTAGGCCTCTAAAATTTTGAGCAAAGGTTTTTAATGAAACTTTATAATTAAACATGATTTCACATAACAGGCAAAGACAAAGAATATTTTTTACCTCAACCACCGAAAAAAAATAAATATATATGTATATATTGGAGAGCTACCCCTAAACATTATCTCCCTTCAAGTTCTTGCAAATGTTAGCTGGGGAAAGTATAAGGGTTTTGAAAGGGAATATTTCAGGAGTCAGGAAGCGTTTTGAACAAGAACTAAGTATTTTTGGAAGTGGAAGGAAATTGAAAGAGAAGCCCAGTTTCATTCCATTTAAACTCACAAAGTCAAAAGTATAAAGTGCTTTGACACGGATAATGCTAAAAATCAAAGTTGTATCTTTTCTTATTATGTGATAGTAAATGGAAATTGTGAGCACTGTGCAAGGTTTTCTGAAATGGGATTAGAGAAAACCCAAATAATCTCTTTAAGATTAAAAAAAGTACTGAGACTTTCAGCAATAAAAAGAAATTAAACCACAAGCTTAGCATGTTACAAGCTAATTGCAAGAATAAACTTGTGGAATACGAGCAAAGCTTGCAAAGAAATAAAACCATGGTGGTGAATTTTAAGATAGAAAGTGGTTCAGGCTCTCTCAATGCCTTTTTCAATGTCTCCCACTTAAATGATCTCTCTTGGCACGTTCAAGTCTGATGATCCAGTGAAACGATTCCTGTGTTTCTCCTCTCATCCCCTAATATCATCCATATTTATATTTAGTGAGGGCCTTTTCCAATTCTCCCTTCAAGTAAGAATGAAAACTAATCCGTTTACTAATAATTGCTTGGCATGCAGGAATCTGACATGGATAAGCATTATTTTCTCTGACCTCATCTTGTATTAAGTTTCTGCAGAAACTTCTTATCAGATATAAAGCATGCAAGGAAAATTCTATTTTCTAACCAAGTAAGTCGGCGCCCTCACTCCGCCCCCATGGAAAACACCTTTCTTCATCTGAAGGGATTCAAAGCAAAGAAAACAGTTTGCGCCGCCAAAAAGGCAATGCAAGTTCCAGCAAATTCAACAGACACAAAAGTTCTAATTACACCTCAAAACACTGGTTGTACGATGTCAGAAGGGGGGAAGGGAGGTGAGAAACAGACAAAAAAGCACCCGCACCCTAAAATGGGGGAGTGGGGTGTCCAGTGTTGCTTTAGTACAATTTGGGCAGCTATTTTAAGGCCACTGCTCTTGAAATGTGGTTTGAAATATTACCAAAGGTTCCATGGGGTGCATTAGTGTGAATTGCAAATCAGAGCGCTTCTTTAATCCTCTTTCAAGGCTGGGCTTTGGATCACTGGCCTAGATGGGCTCCCTACTGCTTCTGGCGCAGGAGGGACCATTCAAGGGGGCAGCTTCCCTCCTCTATTCCCACACTCCAAAAAACAACACTGCAGACAGACACCCTCCAACTAAATTAGATTAAACCCCTTCCCTTCCACAGCGTATTAGCCTTTTTGCTGCCCAAGCCTCGTTATGCAGTGGCTCATCATTTAAAGATACACGATTTCTTTTACTCTCAACAACTACAGCAGCAGCAAATATAATACTATATATATTTTAAAAGGACACAGCCAGCCTTCTTTCTAAGTCCTTTCAGATGACCAGGAGGCTATCTGTTTAAAATATAGGAAGACTTAGCATGCCAGCTCTGAAACACAGGCAAACTGACCCTTAACCTGGGGCAGAGCTGGCCCCCGTGAAAAGCACTTAAATCTGTAATTCTGGACTGAGCTGTTTTTGAGGAATTATATCTGAAAAAGAAAATGATAATTTCACAAAAATGAAATAAAAGAGTGTGTGGGTGAGAGAGAGAGAATGTGTCTGTGTGTTGTATTTTGATTTGTGTTTATATTCCAAACGGCTCTGTGGACACTTGATTGGAAATGCATGCCCTTTCTATGAGTTCCAACTTCATTCTTTGCCATAAATGCTTTGCAAAGCATCCTTCTCTCTCAGCTGCTTGGGATGTGTTGATTTAATTACTCACCTTCCCATCTGTTTTCTTTTGGCTTCCTTCCCACACTCTGGGACCCTGATTTTCATGTGTCCTGAGCTGCCGGCCACCATGTGGTAGCTAAGCGGTCAGCCCACATAGGGCCCCTATGCAGGTAAGGGAGGAAAGAGATACTAAACAAGGAAACTGACCCTTCAGGGACAAAACAGGGCAAGGAAGAACCATTTTCTTGCTCCCGACCTCATGTGAGCTCTGAGTCTGAAGCCACTCCGCCAAACATGTGGTGAGCTTGTGAGAAACTGGACCCTGACTCTTAGGTCTTTCACATTCTAGGCCCCTGGCCTTGAAAGAGCAACGCCTGATCTCTCTCTCTTTCCCTTTTTTTTTTTGCAGTTTTTGGCCTGGGGCCGGGTTTGAACCCGCCACCTCCAGTATATGGGGCCGGTGCCCTACTCACGGACCCACAGGCACTGCCCCAACTCCTAATCTCTTTGCCTCAGTTTTCTCATCTATAAAATGGGACCTCACAGGGCATTGGGAACAATGCTAACAATAGCAAGTACAAAATGATAGCTCAGTTAATGACAGCTGTTGTGATTGTTGAAATACAATGTAACTAAAAGGTGAGGCCACAGTGAAGAGAGGTCCTACCATATGAAGTTTGTGGGCAAGGGTTAGGAGAGTGTTAGAAGCACAATCATACCAGTTGTGCATAATGTAAATAATAAACAAGCTAACAGGAGCCAAAGTGGAAGGAGCATTTAGCACTTAACTATAGAAAAAAACTCTCAGCATCCTCACAGTCCCCCCTTAAAGCATATCAGGAGAATTTCATTTCAGAGCTGAGGGATGGGACAGGGGCCTTTGGAAGTCTTATGTTGGAAGCCTGAGACCATCCAGCTAACAAGGGGCAGAGTCAACACTGGCGACTGTGTTGCCTGGCCCTTCCGCAGCAGATGTGCTCAGATGTAGTAAACATCAGCAGTGGTGCCAAGACGTTCAGGGAGAGAACCCGTATTTGGCGTCATGTCAGCAGCAAGCGAGAGGATCAAGTCCTGGTTTCTGCCCTTTCTCCATTCCTTCTGGCCTGAGAAGAATCTGTCACTGTCTCATTGTCTTGACATTCTGCTTTCTCATGTTTGAAGATGTTCTTTAGAGGCACAGATGGTGAGGAAAGAGTGGCGGAAACACAATTTGGGTGATGTTAATGTGTGTGGGTTTACCCTTGGCCTCAGCTGTGTGACCCCAGGCAAGTTACTTAACCTCTCTGAGCTCCTTCCTGTTTGCTCTCCAATGAGGATAATAACAGCTACTTTATAAAGTTTGGGGTAGGGATTAAGTGAGGTAACTCATATTAAGGTCTTAGAACCGTATCTGGCACATAATGTTAGCCGTGTAGGATTAACTGCTCTGTAAACTTTATGGTCAGTTGACTTTTCTTTGTTAAATTCTTCATTTGTCTTCTCTAGCTGTGGTTTACTCAGAGCACACTTACAATCCCCACCCCCCACCCCCAGCTGCTAGATGCATGTAGCTTCCCTTCTTCCTTGAATTCAACCACAAACAAGTAGCCGACAGCCTTGTCCCTGTTGGAGAGTTCTCTGGTAAGGCAGAGGAGAGGCCCGCCTGGGTGTCCTCGGCTCCTGCGGGCCCCATCTCCCGGACAGCTCCTATTGCTACATTGACAGCAGATGCTACCTGGAGCCCTGGGTGAGCTTTTTTCCTTCTCCCCAGCATGGATCTGAAACTCAATTATGACTTTCTGCTGTCTTTCCGAGATAGTCCAAGTTTCAGCCTCATGTTTTATAATAAGGAAAGAACCTCCCATGCAAATAGCTGTTTGTCTGTTGTCCTCATTCCCAATGACAATTTAAATGGAAAATTCGATTTCTCTGGAAGGAAGGTCCAAAGTAGGATAGGAAGGATGGTTTTGCTATCCCTGAATGCATTTCAGCCTTTTTCATAATGTAAGGCTTGGGGAGGTCTCTGTCCCTGCTCTTATAGCTGAGAAACAAAACTTGAGTAACAAGATATGCTGCTTTCTTCTGAAGACATCTGTGTGTAGATTAATCTCTCTCTCTCTCTGTTTCTCTGTCTCTGTCTCTCTTTATATCAGATAATTCTGGAGTGAATTTCCAATTCATTCATATTCTCTCTCTCTCTCATCTGATTTCAGAGCAGAACAGAAAAGATGAGGAAGGTGCTCTGCCTGGCTCTGCTCTTTGCTGGCTGCCACCGCTCACTGTCGCAGCGTCCACTGGACTGACTCGGACTCACCACGTCCTGGAGGAGCTGCACCCTGTTATTCTGTTCATTGCACCTTTGCCATGCTTAGATGATCTGACTGCCTGACGTGCATCAGGATGGCATTCCTAGAACTAGTGTTTTTCCTTCTCTCCCTCCCTTTTGACAGACACTTCACTGCTGTGCGCTCTTGGCCAAAGAGTGATGGAGCCCACAGAACCATAGCAGCCAGCCCCACCCTCGGGAGCTCGTATGCTAGTGGGAGGGGAAAACACACTGTCATGTCTACACTGAGGCTGTGTTAGACCATGAGTGGCTCCCAGAGCAGGTAAGGGGTTCATTGGGATCTGGGGGGCTGGAACGGGGGCTGTGTTTGGAAGCAGGGTAGTTGGGAAGGCCCCGCTGAGAAGGGGTAAGGACTTGTGGGGTGAGTGAGTGGGTGGGCGTTGCACCCTGGCATGAGTGTCTGTCTGCCAGGAGGGAGGGCCCCCTCCTCTCATTTGCTCAAACACCTCGGAATCCCTTTCCACTGAAGCATGTGCCCCTCAGCAGCCGCTGCGAGAGAGAGCATCTTTTCCTAACGTACACGAAGGCTAGTGGCTACCTGTGGGCAGCTTTGGGTGTGTTACTGAATCTTTCTGAGCATCTATTCCATATCTGTGAAATGTGATGTGTATCCTCAGCAGACTATGAAGAGACCACTCATGACAAAAACAGAGCATGGCATGTACCGTGGGGACACCCATAAGCGTTGGTATTTGCTAGTATTATTGCACTCATTGATTGCATTAGATAGGGGTCTTTTTAGGAAGTGCCAGCAATACGACTCAGCATTTGGGGGGCCGAGGTGAGTGGATTGCCTGAGCTGAGGAGTTCGAGACCAGACTGAGCTACAGCAAGACCCATAGCTAAAAATAGCAGGTGTTGTGGCAGGCACCTGTAGTCCCAGGTACTTGGGAAGCTGAGGCAAGAGGATCGCTTGTGCCCAAGAGTTTGAGGCATCTTCCTTGTTCAGGACGTCCCCCACCTTACCAAAGAGGGCCCTGCGACAGCAGTGGTGAGCTTGGGCATAAGAAAGACCCTTTTTTCCATTGGCCTAATAAGCAGTATGAATGGCTCATGTGCCCTAAATCAGCTGCGTCAGTTTTCACGGGACAGACCTTGGTCTCAGAAGTATTTGGGTTGGTGTTTGTAGAAGGAGTTGGGGGGAAAACAGGTAGAACCTCATTTGCGCTATGTGGTGTGGCTGCCCAGGAAGAGAGAGGGGACTTCGCTTCCGGGAGAAAATAAGGGATTTTATGGGAAATGTCACCAATACAACAACTTGCTCTGGTAATAAGCAATACTCATACTTCAGTATTAATGCGTGATTTGGGGAAGTCTGACAGCTGAACCAAGTCCCCCAACTAAGGTCTGGAGCAGTATACCTCTCAGACTCTGGTGGATATGCAGGACAGAAAACCAAACTAGACTGGATTGTGAAAAACAGAGACAGAGGCAGAAAGTCATTGGCTTATGGAACTGGAAAACCCAAGTCCCATGGCCTTCAAGGCCCAGTCACCCTCCAGCTCCTGGCTCTGTATCTCGCTGTCTTCTTGGCTTCGCCTTCACAGACTGGTCTGCAAGGACCATGTTTGGGTCTCATGCCCAATTCTGAATTACTCAGTATTTCCAGACACATGAGTTGTCATGATTAGGCCAGGAAAAAATCAGCCCTGACTGTGCTAAATGTCCTGAGAATTTGGGAGGGGACCAATTTGGTGGCTCATGCTTGTAATCCCTGCAGTATGGGACGACCTCTTAGGATTGGGAGTTTGAGACCAGCTTGGGCAAAATAGCCAGATCCCATCAGATCCCATCTCTATCAAAAAAAAAAAAAAAAAAAAAAAAAGAATATTAAAATGAGCATGATGTGAGAGCTAATAGTCCAGGGCCTATACCCCCAGCTTTTCAGGAGGCTGAAACAGGAGGATCCCTTAAGCCAGGGGTTCTCAACCTGTGGGTCACGACCCGAACAACCCTTTCACAGGGGTCACCTAATATGAGATATTTACATTATGATGCATAACAGTAGCAAAAATTACACTTATGAAGTAGCAACGAAAATAATTTTATGGTTGGGGATCACCACAACACGAGGAACTGTATTAAAGGGTCGCGGCATTAGGAAGGTTGAGAACCACTGTCTTAAGCCTTGGAGTTCAATCCTGCAGCGAGCTGTGATTGTGCCACTGCCCTCTAACCTGGGTGACAGAGCAAGATCCTTTCTCAAAAACAAAACAAAACAAAAAAAATGTTAAAAAAGAAAGAAAGAAAAAGAAATGGTGAGGGGTGGTTCCCCAAAAGAAAACTTAAGGCCACAGCAGTCCATGAGAAAGGCAACCGCAAAATAACTAAAATCTTCTGGGAGTTGGGGTTTGGTCCTGTCTATAGAAAGTCAGTGCTGGGGATTCAGACGGAGCCACATCTAGTCCTCCAGCGTGTGGGCTTCATCTGCTGCGTGACTTTCCTGTCTCTGCCCCTTTGGCTTAAGCAGTTGGGTTTGAGGAATGAGAGGAGAGAGCAGGTACTTCTTTGATTTTTTGCCTAGGAAGGTGTTTCTCTACGAGTTCACGGATTTTTTTGCTGAACTGTTACCAACGCCACTGATTCTGAGCAATTCTCATGAACTACCTCTCTGTATGTTAGAATGCGTCAGGCTGTAAGCCACAGAAGGCTTGACTGGAGATGCCTTCAATCATGAAGGGATTTATTATTTTTCTAGGACTAGAAGTCTACCGTCCGGACAGTTCCAGGATTGGTTTATTTGGCAACCCAAGACTTCATGGAGGATAGATACTCATTTCTCTTTCTGCTCAGCCTTTTCAGCCTTTCAGCTTGGTCCTGGCCTGCTTTCCTCATGCCCTCGAGAGTGCTGCCTGTGTTTCAGCCAATGCCCTCATGATCGGCATCTGTTCAGTGGGAAAAAAGAGGCATCACATGTCTTGTGTCTCTGTGATTTTGTCCTTTGAGACAGAATCTCACTCTGTTGCCCAGATGGCCATGGCCTCAGTCTGGTTCACAGCAACCTCAAACTCCTGGGTTCAAGTGATCCTCCTGACTTACCTTCCCAGGGTGCTGGTCTCAGCCTGGATTTATTATTATTATTTAATGAGAACTAGTCCCAGAAACCCCACAACAGACTTCCTCTTTTATCCCATTGGCCAGAACTGTAACGTGGCTGTACTACTACGTCCATGTGTGGCCAGGGAATGAGGCCACTGTAATTGTCCCAGACCAGTGAGGACACACCCTTGAGACCCCACAAAGGAGGGCAGATACTTACTCAGGGCTGGGCTGGGCCTCAGCCAGCAGGGGAGGAGGCTGGGCAGTGGTCAGGTGGACGTCCACAGGGTCTTCATCCTTTGTCACTCAGGGGCCTTCAGTCCCCCAGGTTGAGGACATAAACTGAGGATGGCAGAACTTCGAATGCTGTGGCTGCTTTGTCCCTAGCAAGGGTGCTCAGAAACCACCTTTTTTTAACCACACTATTTGGTTGCAAATGCACCCATTTGGCAGCTGTTGAAACAGCAAGCAGTTCACCAGAGAGGCGAGGCTCCAGTGCCGCTCACTGCCTTTCACAGGCTGGTACTTGGGGACTGCACACAGGTTACCCCACTTCAACTTCCAGGTGAATCTGCTGGAATTAGAACAAGGTGTTTGGGGGAACACAGGAGTCAGGCCACCAAGGTACCTGTTTCATCATATTTTGGCAGCTTGAAGGTATATCCACTGGGCCCAGGGAGTGGCTTAATTACCAATGTAATAGCAGGTGCACTTAGGGCCTCAGGTTTCAGGGAGGAAAAAGTTTCATTGCAAAATGCTTTTGATGTGGTTTATTCAGCTATGAGGCCATACACAGAGATTGTGCATTTTAAGTGCTTGGTACCGTACATGGAAAAAAGAAAAGCAGATGTCCTGATTTATAGACAAGAATATCTCAGATCCTAGATCCTAGGTTTGGAAGGATGCTGGGAATGTTCTCTGCTCCCTCCTCCTGCTTTCTGAAGGACTAGGTCTACCCTACCCCACATGAATAGCTGGTATAAAACAAATGGAGTTCCAGAGAAAAAGACTCAAGAACCACCTGCAAATTGCAGAGTGATAATGCTTCATAATCCAAAAGTGCTGTCTGATGTCTTACTGCAATCTTCACTTCTGTACTTTAAGCTTATCCTTCTCAAATGTAGAAGTAAAATACATCCTCAGTTCAGGTGAGTTTGATGCACGGGCATGGGGTGCCTGCTACGTTCTAAGCACTGGTCCTAAACCCAGAGACCACCAGACAGCACACTTTACCCCTGGGCAGCTCATGGTCTCAGAGGGAGACAGCAGGCTCAACACATGCCATCAGGCTGCCCTTTTTATAAACTCAAATTATGGAAATTTGAACTAGGGTGATGTAACAAATACCAATAAACTCACTGCAACAAAGTTGGAAAATAGGCTATACACCCCAATTTTTTAAAATAGTTTTAAAAAATCACATAATTTTAAATCAGGCAGACTAGTAGTAAACTACATTAACCTCAGTGCTGTTGGTCAACAGAAATACTAAAAAAATTCCTCATCGACGTGTAGGTCATTACAAAAGATGCCCTTGAAACATGCATGCAGCAGGTTTGAAACAGGCAAAATCTTCATGAACAAATCCTTTGCATATAGTGTCTCTGCCCTATATTTCAGTATAGTATTTAAGCACTGTGCCAGATGTGTGCTCAGTTGTTTTATTTTTGGGAGACCTATTTAACTAGAGAAGACAAGAGTCAGCAAATGTGTCCTGTGATCTGACCTGATGCCTGATTTTGCAAATAAAGTTTTATTGGCACACAGCTGCCCCCCACTGGTTACACTCTGTAGATGACTGCTTTTTCACAGAGTTGAGTAGTGGCCACACAGAATGTCTGGCCCCAAAGTCTAAAGTATCTATTACTTGCATCTTTGCAGAAAATGTTTGTGGGCTTATGGAGTAGGGTTTCATCCCTGTGATAAATTATTCCATTTGCCTTTGTCCATGGGGCACATTTTTCAGTTCTGCATCATTTTTGTTGTCATAAGCCTATGACACAGAGTTGGGCTCTGTCTGCCACCCCTCCGCTATCTGGAGAGCTCTGTCCAGACTGAGTGGCTAAGGCCAATAACTGGTGTCTGAGCAGCATCCATCAGCTCGCTTGTTCAGTTGTTCAGCACGATACACTGAGCATTTTCTCTGTGCCAGGCACTGTTCTGGGAACTGCAGAGATAGCTGCAGATGAGTAAAGGCACCTGTTCCTAACTGGACAGAGTATCTGGCAGACACGGGGTGATTGATAGAGTGATCGGTTGCTGGGATGGAGTGGTCAGGGCTTGCCTCTGAGGAGGTGACGTGCCCCTGAGAGCTGAAGACTGAGGCTCAGAGTGTGCCCTCCTGCAGCTGTTCTTTATTGACATATTTGCCCAGTAGGCACACACTGCATGCTGGGTGGCAGTCATGGTACTAGCATGTTGACAAATCACGCTCCCTGCCACCATTCAGGAATTCACAGGTGGCCTACTAGAATGGTTAGGTCAGATTTCCAGGGTCTGAATCTTGGCTGTGCTACTGAGGAGCTGTGTGACTGTGGAAAAGTTACTTAACCTCTCTGAACCTCGGTTTCCTTAACAATATGACGGGAGTAATAACCACAGCTATGTCACAGGTTGCTGTGTGGACTTTATGAGCAGTACCACAGAAAGGCTGTAACATCCACCACTTAACACGAGTTTTCAGCAAGCAGCCCTAGAGGTGCAGCTGCTCTAGACCTTCCAGATGGAAACCACAGTAGTACTGGCTTGTGCTGAAATAACCCTAACTCTGGGAAGTAGGAGAAGAGGCCCAGATGGTGAGATGAGAGCTTCAAGGCAGGCGCCCCAGCTGAGGGTGAGGACAGCTCCTCTGGCTTTTTGGAGTAGAAGAGGCACCTCTTTCCAGAGAAGGCAGCCTTGGAACAGAGGGTGAGAAAGGTGGTTGGGATCCCCCAGGCGGAGCAAAGGAGAAGGTGTGGTGTCTGGAAGCTCATAGCATATTCAGGGAGCTGAGAGGGGCCCACGGGGTGCCCGATTGTGTGTGACAAGATCAGATGTGGGTTTTCAAAAGATCATTCTGGCAGCTGTAGAAAATAGAAGGGAGAAGGTGGAGAGGCAAGGTGGGCATCCTCAGAGACAGTGTAGGTCAAAGTCCAGGAGGCGGTGACTTCAGAAAGGAAGGAAAACAAATAAAGAGGAAGAAGAAATGGTGCATTTGAGGGACACTTGAAAATGTTCTCCACCTGGCAGATGAGACTCCAGCCTGGGTGCCAGCTGGAAAGTCTATCAGGATCTGCTAGTGTCCCCAGCTATCCTGCTGGATGACAATGAGGCCCAAGGTGGACGAGCTGCCAGTGAAGAGGCACCCAGGATTCCGAGACTGACCGTTTCCTTAATAGTCTGACGTGGCTTATACCTTGAAATGGCAGTACTTTGGATCCCTGAATTCAATAAAATACATTATGATAATTCGTTATACGTGTCTGTTTTTACTTTTTTTTAAAGTTGTTACTAGAAAGTCTAAAATCAGATGTGTGGTCTCCATTATATTTCTACAGGACTGTGCGGACCTAGATGAATTGTCCATATTTGTCTCTTAAGGACTGAATCCATACCACACGTTTTGTTTGGACTGTGCAGTGTTTTAAAGAAATTCGAATTTATTAATGAACTTTAAAGCCTCACCGTGTTGCACATAAAATTTCAGCTTCTTATAATCTCAAGACCTAGGTTACAGACCTGGCTGCAGGGAATAGCTGCTACAACCCACAGACCAGGACTTCTGCACAGATTCCTGCTGTCACCTGATGCGTCACTTCTGTGCCCTGTGAGGCCTCTGAGTGGAGAGCAGGTGATGTCTAATCCAGATGCCAGCTCAGGAGAAAAAACTTCCCAATCATCTAGGATAACTAATCCTTGCTTCTGGGTTAGACAATGAGGTAAGAGAGTTTGGGTGGCCCAATTACAAAACTGAGAAAGTGAGGTCTCTTTGCCTCAGTGTCCCCGCATGTGAACAGCATAATTATATATACAGGGCAAGAGCTGGAAAGCTTAATTGCTGCTTGCAAAGCCCCGTGAGATGACTGGATTAGGACTTGTGGGAAGGGTTCTCTTCAGCTCTTTGCTTTGGGTTCTTGCCCTGAGCTAAGTGAAGGTGAGTCACTCTGGCAAAGGGATGCGCTGGAAACAGCCAGCACAAACAGAGGCTGTTTTGCTGCAGCCTCCGCGATGGCCAGCCTGGCAGGATTCAGACAAGCCTGAGTGGCTCCCACACATCTCTCAGTTGTGACAACGTTGTCCCTTTAGGGGCCATGACGACTGAGGTCAGAGAAGGGAGCTTCCGACTCAGACTTTGTGTAATGCCATGTTTTCTGACTCCCTTAGGTTCCGTGATAGGGCCCCAAATCCCCACACTTGGATATCTCCAACTCACTGGGCCATGGCCCTTTGCCAAAATTGGAGTAATTAATACTCCCCACTTTAAACACTCTTCTCTATTGAGAGCTCACTAACCAGTGATGTCTCCCAGGATGTCCAGGAGCCCAGACAGAGGTTACTGTCATGCGCCAGAATCATTCAGAACTTTCAGAGGGAAACCGCAGGGAGGGGAATCCGGCACTGAAGTTCATGGCCCAGCTGGGGCCCAGGTGGTGTTTCTTGCCCTGGGATCCTGCTCCATTTGAAGGATGAGGCTGGAGGCCCATCCCCCAAACCAGGGCTGTCCTGCAGGTGTTCCAGGACCCTGCGGGCAGTGTGTGCATGGGGGAGCTGTCCAGCCTTGGGGTATCCCCGGCATTTTTAGATAAAACACGTCCCACCTGACGGCTGTGAGGCTGAGCCTTGGAGGGGAAGGACAGGCTGATTCTAGCTGTTGAGGACCTTAGAGTAGCCAGGGGCTTGACATGGACACAGGAAGGGAGGTGTGTGGGCGGGCCAGGAAAGCCTTCCTGCCTCACTGCCACGGCCAGGGCACCCAGGGGACAATCTTTGGTGGCCCTCAGGTCAAATATTAAAGGCAGCAGCAAGAAGGCAGGACCCAAGGCCTCAGCCAGGCCACTGCCCAGGTCCTCAGGAAGCTACCCGTGCAAAGCAGGGGAGGGTGACTGGCACCAGGGTGGGAGGCCGAGCCTGAGCACTGTGATACTGAATTAAAAATCTGCCTTGGAAGGGATTGTGCCTCCACCCGGGAGAAGCTCACCCTAGTTATAACAGCATGGAGGCTGACCTGGCCCTCACCTCTGATCACATCCCTCCTGACCACTCCCAGAGGTCTTTCCCGTCCTTACTGTCCCCATTTCACAGCTCAGAGAGGACAGCAAGGTCGTGGAGATAGCAAGGTGGAGCTGGCAGCAGCCTATGCCCCCTGTCTCCAGAGTCCAAATTCTTTGTCGTCTGCTTGGTTTTTAGTATGAGAAGAAAACCTTTCAAGAGACCAGCTGGAGTTTGCTTTCTGAGCTGTTGCTGAAAAAAAGAACAAGAATGATTTGCAGGGAGGCTGCTGAGGAAGCCGATGCCCTTACTGCAGGGTGGGTGGGAACTAATGTGGGGACTTCAACAGGGATGCCCTGAACTTCACAGCTTTGTCAACGTCTGTGTCCCCTTGAGGTCGACTGGTGCCTGGGGATGGCACAGCTCGAGCCTCTTCCACCTCTGTCATACCAGAAACACCCATGTCCTCAGCACACCTGCCTGGCAGGCGCTATGTCCCAGGATACGCCAAGGTTCTGAAGGTGTTGGTACGAATCCAGGCCAAGGGTGGTGTTTGCCATGCTTCCGGGAGGTGGCCAGATGTCATTAAAGGTCTGTCCCCAAACTGACTCCCAGCCATGGTAGTCCTCTGTGATTCTGAGATAGCTAATAGGATCAATTCTTCCCAGCAGTCCCTTCTATAAAGCTACTTTGATAAACACAACACAAAAGACCACTTTTTCAGATCACAAAATTATGACATGTCCATTAGATATAAAACATGGGCTACATATAAGCAATAAGATTAAAGTAGAAATTGCATGAAAGCTGGCCACCAGGGACCCCTGGGCCCCTGCTTTTGGCAGCATATCCAGCTGTTTTCTCAAAGCCCATAAAATCCAAGATTATGTGCAATCCTGTAAGTGGACCTTACTACCTATGCCTTTCAGTAACCTACCTTCCTTTTCGCTAGTGAGGTCATGAAGAGCTTTCTCTATCATGAAATAGTCTTTTAAAAGATCATTGTGATGCCTGGTCAATATTCCACTGATTCATAATTTTTAATGAGTTTTCCCCTTATTGGAAATTAAGATTTTTCCAATTATTTCCAATCTATTTTTACTTCTCAATGTCATTTTTAAATCTCCAAATGTAATATAACATCTAGAAAAGCAGTTTCTTACTTTGGTTATATTTTCCAAAAATGCTTGGTGGTTAGGATTCCCAGACGCAGAGTAGGAGGCTGGCTGGCTTTTTGCTTCTGGTTTGTCAAGAGCACAAAACACACTTAGCTCTAGTTTTAGCTCTGGGGTCCTGGTGCGAGTGGCTGTTCATCTGGTTTTCAGGTTGGGCTCAGAATGCGGGAGGGGGTGAGTGGCACGACACCCCGGTGCCCCAGCTGGATGGACAGGTTTCCAGAGGTGAAGCCAGGTGGAATGAGAGGTGGAGACACATACCCAAGGGCACACGACACAAGGGATGCGACCCAAAGACCTGGCTGCATGAACTGCTCACTGTTTAACTGCTCTGTGACCCCAGGCAAAGCAGGCAACCTCTCTGAGCCTCTCATTTCTCATCTGAGAAATCCAGAGTGTGATGGTTGGTTTTAAGTGTCTACTTGGCCAGGCTTGGAGCACCCAGATGTCAATCAAAGCCCTGGTGTGAAGGCATTTTGCAGATATGGGTGCATCTATGGTCAGCAGGGAGATTGCCCTATGCACGGGCTTCAACCGACCCAGGGAAGGTTGCAAGAGGAAAAATTGAGGTTTTCTGAGGAAGAAGAAACGCTGAGTTTCTGGCCTGACCCCTGCCCTGCAGACTCCAGACTTGTCCGCTTTAGGACCACGTGAGCCAGAGTCTTGAAATGAACAAATCCAAATCTATCCTTCCAGATCTACACTCACACCACACCCACACCATCCTCTATGGCCCTCTGCCCTGGCTGGCACACCAGCTGCGAGAATCTTGCCAGTCCATCCACGGGCAGCACCCAGCACACCCAGCACTGTGTCCGGGCACATCGGGCATCAGCCCAGGTCAGTTTCCTCCCTTAGATAACACGCACGTCCGGGACACGGCACGAGAGCCCCAGAAGCTGACGTGAAACACCCACTCTCACAGTCCCCTGTGCCTTCCAAATGAACTCTTTCAGTTAGGAAATTTTATATTTCGGGCAATTTAAGCCAGAAAGGAAAGAGAATAAGAGAGAAAAGAGGGAAAGCGAGCTCTGACATACACTTCAGACAACGGTAAACCAAATCCATTCCCGGGAGCCTGTCACTGTCAGAGAACAGTGGGAGATGAGGGGAGCTTGGGTAAAGAGCCCCATCTAACTAGACCGTGGGCCGTTCAGATGAAAATTGCCATGGTGATGGGCCCACGAAGTAGAGAGCATGCTTGCTCGTTTGTTTTCTTCTTTCACAGCCCACATCAGATCTGAAATTAAGCTCTGGGGCCGCAAGATTTCAAAAGGTGTCACTAGTCCAAGGCTGGGTGCGTTGTCCTGCTGGAAGGTGCGGTCGCCGTGGGGAGGGTCTGAGCCTCCGTGTGTACCTCTTCTCTGTTTTCACTTGGAGTCTCCACTCCCCAAACAGGCATGGTTCATAGCCATTGTGACTTCTCCCCGCCAGGGTTTCAGACAAATCCTCTGTCGCAGTCTCGCCTCCCCCCGAAAGCCCTTGCCCTCATTTGCCCATCTGCACGCTGGCCCCTGGCCTCTGAGCACGGTCACCCAGGAAGCTGCAGGTGGCTAAGCCTGGGAAGGAGGCTTCCTCTACATTTCATACGGCTCATTGCTGGAGACCTGGAGCGTTTGAATCATCCACCTTTCCCTCCTGATTTCTCTGAAATGCCCCAGGACTGGCAACCGGGCCAGTTTGAGTTTTTCTTTTTTTTTTTTTTACAGTGGGTGTGTCAATAAATACTCAGACACGGTTCACTGTGTACCCAGGTTGGACAGGCTCGGAAAGGAAAGCTGCTGTATCCCTTGAGGCTCGCACACACATTTGGAAACATTGGGACTGCCCTGCTTTGTTCAACTGTTGTTATTCAGCCACACAGGCTACCAAGAGGTCAGATGCAGTTCTTACCACGGGGGAGCTGTCTTGAGGCACGGCTATCCCTGGCTTCAAAGCTTTTTAAACTCGCACAGTGACATGTGAGGTGTGGGGATAGCACAGCTTGTGGGTGCTCCGCTGCAGGTGAGCCGCTGGCTTGTAGAGGCTTGCAGATCTGTGCCAGCGAGAGACAGCGCTTCCCACTCACACAAATTGGCCCGCAGCTTGCACTGAAGTAAAAGGAGGCTGCTTAGCGCCGTTTGGACAATGTTTGCTTTCGGGTGTCTGCGAACTGTCTGTCAGAGCCAGGTGTCATCTCATTTCAGGCAGAGAAACCCGCCTAACTTTATTCACCAAGTGTATTTCCTTCCTGGGGCTGTCATAACGAAGGACCACAAGCTGAGCGGCTTAAAACAACAGAAATTTATTCTTGCACAGCTCTGGAGGTTAGAAGTCCAAAATCAAGGTGTGGGCAGGGCCAGGTTCCAGGGGAGGATCCCTCGTGGCCTCTCCCTGTGTTTTTCTGGTTGCAGTAACCCTGGGTGAGCAGCTGCATCCCTGCTCTCTCCGCCCCCGGTCTCCGCACGGCCTCCCGCTTGTGAGTCTTTGTGTCTCTGCTCTTCTTCAGATGACACTGTCATTTTGGAATGGGGCCCCATCTACCGGGCCTGACCTCATCCTAACTAATTACATCTACAATGACCTTATTTCAAATAAGGTCCCATTCTGAGGTTCTGGGTTTTAGAACTTCCATGTAACTCCTCGGGGAGGGGCAGACTCAAACCCATGATACCAAACTGGATTTTATTCCATGGTTAAAAAATATAGTTTCCTTATAGCTTTCATATGAAGGCTAAAACCCATTTATAGCACAAGAATACAGGGAAAAGGGGAAGGGAGGGGAGGGGAGGGAGAAGGATGGGTGGAGGGAGGGCAATTAGTGGGATCACACCTACGGTGCATCTTAGCAGGGTACTAGTGAAACTTATTAAAGGTAGAGTATCAATGTCTTTATATAGTGATCAAGAAAATGCCATGAAGGCTATCTGTAACAGTACCATCAAAATATTTCTGATTGTATATGAAGCACACTGTGCCCTATGATTGCACCAATGTACATAATTATGATTCAATAAAATTATTAAAAATAAATAAACAACCAGTTCCTGAAATTTCAAAAAAAAAAAAAAAAGAAAGTTAACTTTTTTGTGCCTCCGCTTCCTCATTTGTAAAACAGAGATAATAATAGTCTTAAGGTTGTTGATGCAATTAAAGAACTAATCTAAACTCGACACAGAGTAACTATTCAATGCATTCTGTTATTATTTCTCAGATACCTGCAGTAGATTCAAGGGCTGCCTCTCCAAATATAGCATAACAGAGTTAGTATACTTACATTAGAGGAACAGAAACTCCAACACATTGACTTAAGTGAAATAAACAAACAAACTTTTTTTTTTATTCTCAGATATAGAAAAGTCTATAACTGGGATAGATGTAGGTGCTAATGGGTCAGTGCACAAAATCATCAGAGTATAGTGCTATATCACTTAGTATTATTCTTCTGTATGTTGACTTTATCCATTTTCTGATTCCTGTGATGGTAGTTAGAGAAGGATTTTTTATACTCAAATTTTAAATCTTTGTATCATACTTAGTCTTGAAAGAAAAAAGAAAGAAAAGGAAAGAAGAAAGAAAATAACATTTTCCCAAGAACTCTTACAAAATTCTCTGAATATCTCAATGTTTTAACTAAAATACATGCATTAGCAGAGCCAAGCAGAGTGGCCAACGAGATGGGACAGGATTCTTTGACTAAATCAAAGAACTTCCAATAAGGATGGGGTCAATTCAATTTTATTCAAAATTTATATCTGAGATTGAGAAAATGATGGTTTTTCTTTCTTTCTTTTTTTTTTAATTTTTATTAAATCATAATTGTGTACAATGGTGCAATCATGGGGCACAATGTGCTGACTTTATATACAATCTGAAATATTTTCATTGAACTATTTAACATAGCCTTCGTGGCCTTTTAATCACTATATGAAGACATTTATATTCTACATTTAGTAATTTTTACTTGTACCCTTGTAAGATGCACCATAAGTGTGATCCCACCAATCACCCTCCCTCCACCCATCCTCTGCTCCCCTCCCTTGCCACTTTCCCCATTTCTTGTGCTATAACTGGGTTTTAACCTTCATATGAAAGCTATAGAACAGCTTCATAGTAGGGCTGAGTACATTGGATACTTTTTCTTCCATTCTTGAGATACTTTGCTAAGAAGAAT
>CAUYON010040875.1:0-10708 GCA_963573935.1 Arctocebus calabarensis
ACGGTGCGTCTTAGCAGGGTACTGGGGAAACTTATTAAATGTAGAGTATCAATGTCTTTATATAGTGATCAAGGAAATGCCATGAAGGCTATCTGTAACAGTACAATCAAAACATTTCTGAATGTATATGAATCGTGCCCTATGATTGCACCAATGTACAGAATTATGATTCAATAAAATTATAAAAAAAAAAAAGAAATACAGCAAGGTCTCATGATGTAAAATCAACATACACAAATCAGTAGCCTTCATATATTTCAACAATAATCAAACTGAGAATCAAATCAAAGATACAATACCCTTTTGTTCTTTCTTGGTGTCATTGTTATTCTTGTTGGTTTTGTTTATCTCAACCTATTCTTTCTGGCTCTCTCCCACTACTGAAAATGTTTTTATGTTTCAACAAACTAAGCCTTTCCCCTTAACTTTAGGATTTCATTCCCTTCATCCCCCACTGCAGACAGATCTGCCTAGACCATCATCACTACATGCTAGAACTCCTCCCATTTTTTAAAGTCCAACTCAAATACTTCCCTACCTTGCACCTTGACATTTGACCAATGGAATCAAACTATTGCTCTGTTACCACCTACCTGTGTGACTTTACAAAACTTAACTAAATTTTCCACAGCCTCTGTCTTCTCATCTGTAAAATGGAGACAGCACTTACCTCAGAAGGTTATTTTGAAGTTTAACCAAGATAATATTATATAAGTAAATTGCTTAGCACAATGTGGTACAAAGCAACGACCTAGAAATATCTGCTAGCATGATGCTATTTTTTGCGAATAGCAACAAAAAGGAAATGACCACTTCAGAAATCTGTCTTGCATATTATACAATAAGATCATAAATATATGTTGAGTGTTTCAATTCTTTTTTCCAAAAATTAGTTTTTTCATTTTTATATTGACAGAAATATGATATATGATTTATTAGGAACCTATGCATTTAGGTTTCTACTTTCCAGAAATGCCCACTTTGCACTGCCTTCTAAACCCTTGACATGTGCATTTCCAACTCAGATTCACCCATTTTACAAACATAGCCTTTGTCAGGCATAATCTCTTACTTGAGTATTCTCAGATCTTCAGTTTTAAGACACTTTATCATATCTTGTCTCACTGAATGTGTGTATATTTTTCATTTGTCCTAATCCATCATAAACTCCTTAACATTGGGAATGACTCCTTAGTTTTTAATAATTTGCATTTTATATTTTGTTCATACAATAATTCATTCCTCGATTCATCCACTTATTTATCTCCTCACTTTCACAGGATGTGTATGCCTGAGTGTTACACCAGGTCAGAGTGCAGGCGGGTAAAACAGGATCACCTGCTTTGCTACTTGCTGTGGCAAATGCCTCAGCTTCTCTGACATGGATTTTACAACTGGCACATGTTTTTATGTATGTTGGATTATACCTACAAATACAAACATGTTAGAGAATCACCTGGTAGAGTCACTATGGATGTTACATCAATGTCAATGCTTTTCTCTTATCTTCACCAACAAATTAGTTGTTAGAAGAAGGACCCCCCGCCCCCTCAGGAACATTGTACTCCAAGTAAACTAATCTTTCATTTAGTTGCAGCACATATGTGCCTGGATCGGTGCTTAAACCCTCCGTAAAGGCAACTATGAGGGGGGGGAAAATAAGGAGTGACAAAAATGCAAACCCCAATGCAACAAATATTCAGCTCCCTAATTAGAAATTGTTGACTATTGCTGTCATTGCAGTTTTTAGAAAGTGAGGAAGTTGTTTATTTCATTAAACTTGGATTCCTGGGAAAACAGAATTTCCTTCCAGTGACCGGAGAGTCGTCTGTGTTCTTCATACACTCTAATGTCAGATTGCATTGCTGATTTCTGCTGGAACATTTTTTGTGGCTTAAGGGAACCCTGAATTTTTCCCTCTATTCTTTCTGTTTGCTGTGTCAGCAGGGTTGGCGCGACCAGATTCACATCCAAAGTCAAGCTTTATTTGATCCCATGCCTTCCGAATCAAACTAATCTATCGCATGTAGAGTATGGCACATTTTTGCTCTCTATTTTTCCAACTTACAATTAAAATAATTTGTATCATACATAAGCCTGTAGGTAGCCTGATTATTGCCGAGAGTATTTGGAGACTATATCCGTTTCATAGAATTTCTACTTTATGTTTTCAGGATTCAATATTAACTATGGGAAAACCTCAAGATTTTATGTTCTGGTTAAAGTTTCAAAAGTTACTATTCCCTTTCTAGGGGCTTAAATCACTTTGGAAGAAATAACTATGTATAATAATAAAAATGCATACTTCATTTTTGGCATTTTTATAGAAAAGTTTTAGAATAAAAAATATTGGAGGTAAAGCACATGATTTTATTTAAAAGCTAGAATTTAGAAAATACCTGTTCATTGCTTCTTCTCATATGGAAAACCAAATACACAAATCTCTAAGTGTGTTCTATCTTTCTCACACTGCACTACATTGTTAATTTTAAAAGCCTTCAAACTTTACAAAATGCTATTCCTCCATGCTAGCTTTGTTAGGAGACATTGCACTTGCTTAATATACTTTAACTACTAGAATTAATGTCTAAATGTGTAAACTTCCATAGCCCATTTTTTTTCTGAGCTACATTAAGTGAATAAGTCATTTCACATTACCCTTGCTATATTTAAAGTCAGTACATCCAGGTTACCTCGTAATACTGTCACTAAGAGAAATGCTTGCAAAATGTGATCCAAGTTTATAAAGAATAAATCCATAAGTATCCACCACCTAGGCTAAAATGTCAGAAAATTAACAAACTATTTTGGTGTTTGACAAAATCAAAGTGTATTATTCTTACAATTTGCATAGAATGGAGTAAACCAATGTATAGAGAACGCTGTCTCATTGACACAAACATCATTTTAGATTAATATTGCAAAAATATGCCAAAATGTGCATAAGTCAAATATATAACTTGGCACAGTCAAGAGATAAATTTTTAAATGCAGAAGGAAAGATACATGATTTATTTATTGCAGTGTAGGTTTGTTAAAGTTACTCTGGCTATGTGAAAAATTACCCCAAAACTTAATGGTGCAAATAATCATTTCACAGATTCGGAGGGTGAGGAATTCAGACAAGACATAGAATGTATGGTCTATCTCTGATCTTTGATGTCTGAGGCCTCACCTGGTGGACTGAAAGATGAGGGTCCATGATCATTTCTGGGCTGCATACTCAACGGTGTGGCGGTTGATGCTGCTTGTTTAAAGCTGCCCACATGGGCTTCCTCACAGCACGGTGGGTGGACAGATCCCAAGGACAGCGTCTCAAGAAAGATGTAGCCATCAGCAACCTTGACTTGCTTTTGGGATCCAGCCTTCAAAAGCTCATTCAGATTTAATGAAAATAGATTTCTCAAATTTGGCTCTTGACAGTGGTGGCAAAGTTCTGACAAAGCATGATACTGGAAATATTTCTGTGGTCATTCTTAGAAAATGCAAGAAATAATAAATACCTGATTAGGATACAGAACACTCCCCTCACCCCAGAAAGTTCCCTCCTGCCCTTCCCAGTCAATTCTAACCCATTATCTCCCTGAGTAAATGACTGTTGTGATTTATTGTGTCATGATTAATTTTGCCTCTTCTAAAACTTCATGTGAATATAATGATGCAACTTGTCGTCTTGTATATCTGCTTTTTAGTCTCAGCATGATACCTTCTAGACTTAATTTGGGTTATTGGCTATACCAGTAGGGTTTATTCTCTTCTTTTTGCTGTATAGTATTTCACTGGGCACTTCCATCAATGAACATGTGGGTTATTTTCACTTTGGGACCATTATGAGTAACGATGCTATGAATATTCTTTACAAGTTCTTTTGTGAAGGATATATTTTCATTTCTCTAGGGTAAATATATAGAAGAAGAATTTGCTGGGTCATAGAGTAGGGTTATGCCTAACTACATGACAAACTACAAAACCATTTTCCTTAGTGGTTGTGACATTTTACACAACTACTAGCAACACATTCTTGCCTATATTTGGTGTTGTCTGTCCTTTTTTTTTTAATCTCAGGTATTCTAATTGATGTGTAGAGGTAACTTACTGTGATTTTAATCTGAATTCCCTTAATTACTAACGAAGCTGAGCAATTTCTCACGTGCTCATTGAATATTCACATCTTTTCTTTGGTAAAACACCTGTTTCAATCTTTTCTCATGTTTATTATCTGCCTTTTTAGTGAACTATCAAAGTTTTTATTTATTCTGCTTGTAGGACTTTTTTGTCAACTTTATTCTTCTGGCTAGCATTCTCTTTTTCTTAATGATATCTTTTAATGAGAAGTTGGTAATTTGACATAGTCTAATTTATCAATTTTTCTCCTTTTGTTGACTACTTCTTTTTGTGATCTACACGATATTTGCCAACATTAAAGTCATGAAGATATTCTTTTATATTTCCTTCTAGAAGCTTTATAATTTTAGTTTTTAGGTTCTAGTCTGTAATCTATGTCAAGGGAGTTTTATTTATAGTGGAGGTCAAGCTATGGCTCATGTCTTCCCGATATGTATATCCAGTTGTTCTAGTACCATTTGTTAAAGGAAATTTCATTATAGAACTGCCCTGATGATTTTGCTGAAAATCAATTAATCCTATACTACATATTCTGCTCCATCTGAACTATTTGATAATCTTTACTCTAGCACTACACTGTCTGATTACTACATCTTTAGAGTACTTTCTTTTTTTTTAAGATAGAGTCTCATTTGTCAGCCTGGATTGAGTGCTGTGGTTGCATAGCTCACAGCAACCTCAAATTCTTGGGTTCAAGTGATCCTCCTGCCTCAGCCTCCCAAATAGCTGAGACTACAGGTGCCCACCAGTATGTCTGCATGGTTTTTCTATTTTTAGTAGAGATGAGATCTTACTCTTGCTCAGGCTGATCTCAAACTCCTGAGCTCAAGAAATCCAAGGCCTTAACCTCCAAAGGTGGTAGGATTACAGGAGTGAGCCAATGCACTCAGGCTATAGTACATCTTAAAAATCATGTATTTTACATATTCCAAGCTTGTTTTAATTTTCAAGACTCCTTCAGCTATTCTAAGTCTTTTTTTTTTAATTTTTAAATCAGCTCATCGGTTTCTAGAAAAGGAATAATAAGACTTTGGGATTGCTTTGTATCTATAAATACATTTGGGGAAAGTTGAAATATTAAAAATATTGAAGTTTTCAACCCATGAACATAGTACATTTTTTTATTTAGGTATTCTGCATTTTCTATTATCAAGGTTTTATATTTTTTATTTTGGAGATCTTGCCCTGTTTATGTTAAAGTTATTCCTAAATATTTCATGTTTTCTAAAGGTAGTGAAAATGGCATTTCAAACTAATTATAGCATTATAGTATTCAGATATTTAGAATTACAAGAGATTTTATTTTTTGACATTTTTATACTGCCACTTAACTGAATTTATTTATTAATTCTAGTAGTTGCTTCGTAGTTTCTCTATGATTTTCTATGCAATGACCCAGGTCTACTGGAAATAGAGATAGTTTTGCTTCTTGTTTTCCAATCTGTGTTATCTTACTTTATTTTTTGCTTTATTGCACTAGAAAGGGCCTTCTTTTCAGTACTTAGTGCCTATTTCCAGTCTTAGAGGGAAAATGTTCAGACTTTGATCATTTGATAAGATGTTAAATGCAGGTGCTTCTTTTAGCTTATAACACTAGGGAGGGAAGTCCTAGCCCCAGTTTTCTGACTTTTAAAACTCATTAATGAATATTGCTTTTATCAAATACTTTTTATACATCTATTGAAATCATTTTTCTCCTTTTGTGTAGTAATACTATGAATTATACTGGAAAATAGTATGACAGTTCCTCAAAAATTTAAAATGGAATTACCATATGATCTACTGGTATTTTATTTTTTAAGTTTGTTTTTCTGCTCCCGCTATAATCTCCCTTCCTTCCTTCCTTCCTTCCTTCCTTCCTTCCATCCATCTGTCTTTATCTCAATTTGTTTTGATTTTACTCCTTTCAATTTGAGGCTTCTCCTAAATGTGTCATGACCTGTGTTGTCACATCATATTTACGAATTAGGCAGTCAGCGGTGGTTAGCAGTCCAGAGTGAGAGAGGAGGTATAGAAAGGGGGTTCCTACAGGGCAATGAAGCAGCTCCCTGGCCTATTCCCAGAGGAACACCCCAAATATCTATGCTGAGGTTGTATTATTTGTTGGTTTTTTTTGTTTGTTTGTTTAGCCATCCAGTTTCTCTGGAGTAGAATTTTTCAGGTTTCTATGGGGATGATGGTCCGAGGCAGGGAGGATTTTTAAGTCTGGGTGAGGAAAGAATTTTCCTCTCACTTACTCTCCCTATCTTTACCCCCCCCCCCATGTCTCTATTCTCCCTTATATCTGGTCTTACCAAGACTGGAGCCTCTTAAGCTTGGTTCCTACAGAAAACAAGGCTGCAGGCCCCAGTCGGAGTCAGGGCCAGGGCCAGGGACAGTCCCTGCCTGGGGCGGATTTCAATCCCTGCCTTGTTTACAGCTGCCTCCGAGGGGCCTGCATCTCTAAAGCAATAACCTCTCCAAGATTCTGTGAAGCAAATTGACTCAAATCCATTGATATCGTGAACTTTGCAACCTCCCAAATTATGATTTTTATAATTTTTTCTGGTTTGCTAACTCACACATCTCTCCTCCAATTCTGTTTCTCCAAAATGGGTATAAATGGTCAGCCTGCTGAAACTTTCTCATTATCTTTACGGGGTAATATGCCTTTTTGAAAAATTTCTTTACTGCCATTTTTATTTAGGTTTTAGTAGGCAGAAGAGATAAAAATATTTAGTAGGCATTCTTTGCTTGAATAACATTGCAATGTTGCAATGTTAATTCAGTTATTCCTCAGAGAGCAGAAACAGAATTCTTAGTCCGGGTAGAGTGGCCTTGCAGCTAATGAAAATGAACCTTTAAGTAAATAAAACATATAAATTGACTTCCTATGTTCATGAAGGTTGAGCATAACACATTTTCTTTGCATGAATTCAGAGTACAAGAATATGTTCTCTCCTTTCATCCATTTTAGATTTCAAGTATTATTATCTCCACTATGTAGATGTTAGATGGACAGAAGGATGATAAATAAATAGATGATACATAGATGTGTATATCCCCCATTGCTGAGATTTTTAAAATGCAGCAGAGCTGTTCTTAAAGAATGTGAATAAAATTGCAGCTAGGTGAAGAAATTCTTGTCAGTGCTGTCAGTCCCTGATTGGTAGATGATAAATATAGCCTAAAAATTAAGCTCTTAGGAAACTCATGTCTCTCTGCCAGCTCAGCTGAAAACGGGAGGCTGTCATAGAATAGAAACTGTACATGACGGTGTAGATGGACTTAGAACTATAAGATTTCTTCAGTGGATTAACGTTGTAGTTTTGCTCCAAACCCAAAACATAGGGAACACTGGATGTGTAAATATGTTTGCATTTGGCTCTTTTCTGTTGGCTTTATTACTCTTGGCTTAAGACTGTTTAAGAGTTGGAATGTCTTTAGTCTTTTATTTACTTATGATGTTCAGAATTGCCAGAGTTTGTACATTTAGGACTCTATAACAAATGCTAGATTAACGGAGTTGTTGAATGTCCTTTTGTTAGAATATAATGGATTCTATTTAACCCATCAAAATAGATTTTAAGTACATTCTTTGCCTTTAAAACTTGCCCACATCTTTCAGTAGGAAAACACAATCAAGGAATCAAATCCATGATCCTCTTGTTGCAAAAGCAATGTTTACCAGAAGATGAGATATTTTGATGTTGGTAATATTTATAAGAAGTTTCCAAAAATAATCCAATTAAAGTATAGGGTAAAATGGAGTCAGAGATAACTGATATCTCTTCCAAGATACCAGGATGCCAGGATAACTGAGTATTCAACTTAAGACCATACAACTATCAGCTCAGGTACCCGAAATTTATTTACAAACCACAGTGAATGGGGAAATTTGAGTTGATCTCCAAGATCATTGTCTCAGAGAATGTGGCAATTTATAACCTGAAGTTCATTTTCTTAACCTGGCATATAATTTTTTAGTTCATATAAGCAGACTACTCAAATTTGATTTTAATATTGAAACATATTGTCATAGAGGCTACTCTGGAGTGCTATTTTATTTATTTTATTTTATTTTATTTTAAGACAGAGTCTCACTATGTTACCCTCGGTAGAGTGCCATGGTGTCACAGCTCACAACAAGCCCAAACTCTTGGGCTTAAGCAATTCTCTTGCCTCAGCCTCCCAAGTAACTGGGACTACAGGTGCCCACCACAACATCCAGCTATTTTTTGGTTGTAGTTGCCATTGTTATTTGGCAAGCCCAGGCTGGATTCGAACCCACCAGCTCCAGTGTATGTGGCTGGTGCCTTAGCTGCTAGGTGCCGAGCCTGGAGTGCTATTTTATTGTCAAATAAGATCAGTTCAGAACTTTATGATTCAATTATCCAAATAAATACTCCACTGCTTCTTGTAGTTCAAGTGGTCTTGCAAAGTAACAAAATGGAAAATGTTCTTTGAAGTATTGGACAAACTGATCTTCAAAATTTTTATAATCTGGGAAATATGCTCTTGCAGTTAAGTTTTTTCTTCCCTAAAGAATTCAGGATGCCCCAAACAAATTAACCACTTTCTCTACTGTGTTTCTATAGCCCTTTGTTTTACATTTTAAAATCATACCATTTACTGCCTTGCTGATTAACATATGCATTTGCCACATTAGACAAAAGGTCAGCGGCTGTCTGATTCTTTCTTACAGCTTTTTATATACCTAACATAGGCCTAGCATACAGCAGGTTCCCAACAGCAAGGGCCAGGTGGACACCTGATAATGATTATTCTCTTCTAAAATTAAGGTAATTTGCTTTGGACCTGGCAAAATGTCTACCTAGTGGCTAGGTCTTTTCTCACCAATGCAAAATGCATATAAATGAACCTAAAACCACCTCACCTCTAAAAGTGCAAGGTGTGCCCTTACTGTTTACATAAAGAATTTAATATCTCGGTGGAGATGCCATAACACAAAGGGGATGGGACAGAGGCTTAGCGACTGGGAAGACTGGGTTCAAGCATTGATCTCAGGTGTACCGCCTAATCTCTGAGGAGCTTTGTAAAAGTCATTTTTCTTGCTAATCTTTAGTTTCCTTTTCTATAAAAATTGGAAAATAATAATTCCTACTGTATAGAGATGTTGTGAGCATTCACTGAAATGATACAGGGAAAGAGCTGAAGAGAGGCACAGCACATGACAAAGCTGAATAAATGTAGTGATTGTTGCTGTCTTCATCCATTTGTGCTTCTGTAACAAAATACTCAAGGCTAGGTCATTATAGAAGAACAGAAATGTGATTCTTCTAATTCTGGAGGCTGGGATTTCCAAGATCAGAAATGATTTCCTAAATGTATGTTTGTTACTACTTATGGGTATGAATAATACAATACAGATTTTTGTATTGATAAAGTACATTTTGTATTGATGGGCAATTTTTTTTTTTTTGGTAGAGACAGTCTCACTCTATTGCCCTTGGTAGAGTGCTGTGGCATCGCAACTCACAGCAACCCCAACTCCTGGGCTTAGGTGATTCTCTTGCCTCAGCTTCCTGAGTAGCTGGAAGGACTACTCAGGTGGACTATAGGCACCCACCACAAAACCCAGCTATTTTTTTGTTGCAGTTTGGCCAAGGCCAGTTTTGAACCTGCCACTATCAGTATACGGGGCCTGGCACCCTACCCACTGAGCCGCAGGAGCTGCCCTGATGGGTAATTTTTTATATTATTTTTACTATAATAAAACTGAATATTAGTATCATATTTATTTTTAAGTAAACACCCTATAATTATGAAAAAATTAAAGGATATGCCTAGCACTACAGTTAAGAAAATTAAATTCTATATAGTTACCTTGTAATGATGAGACTTCTACATTTTATTTTGCATTTTGTACATCAGTGAATTTAGACTGGTAATGACTTCCAATTAAGGGATGTCATGAAGATTAAAATTTTTCTACATGTGAAAGTCCTTGAAAACACTTTTAAAATGTATAAAATAAAAGTAGTGGTGGTGATGAGATGAAAGGAGTCAAAGTTAATTCAAAGTTAAATACTTCTATTTTAAATTAAAATAGCTTTGGTCTAACGTTGCCTCTATACTTTGAATTTACATATAGCCAACTGCAACCTCACTTAGTAGGTAAACACATTACAATCTAACTTAAGAATATATATTTGTTAATCCATTCATGCATGTACACCATGGAACACTATGCAGCCTTAAAGAAAGATGGAGACTTTACCTCTTTTGTGTTTACATGGATGGAGCTGGAACATATTCTTCTTAGCAAAGTATCTCAAGAATGGAAGAAAAAGTATCCAATGTACTCAGCCCTACTATGAAGCTAATTAAAAGGTTTCATATGAGGGCTATAACCCAACTTTTGCACAAGTATTTGGGTAAGGTAGGGTGGTTGGGGTTAAGGGAGGGTAATTGGTGGGGCCACAAGTATGGTACATCTTAGAAGGGTACAGGCAAAACTTACTAAATGCAGAATACAAATGTCTTCATATAATAACTAAGAAAATGCCATGAAGGGTATGTTAAACAGTTTGATGAAAACATTTCAGATTGCATATGAAGCCAGCACATTGTACCCCTAGAT
>CAUYON010040878.1:0-19342 GCA_963573935.1 Arctocebus calabarensis
AATGGGTTTTACTCTGTCTGTGAGTTCCAGCCCTTTGTCTCAGCTTTCATCCCCTGAGGGCAGGTTAAGCAAAGCAGCCCCTCTGCGAGTATTCTCGCGCAACAATTCCACAACACTTGGAAAGGAAAATGAAACCTTCCCACTACCACACACCCAGTGTACAATGTTGGAAAGTCCTCGGGTGATTGGTCCAGTTAAAGAGGTACCCAGTCAATTGTCCCAGCCAGTATCAACCTCAAATCAAAGAGTTGTAAGTCTCTGGTGACTAGATAGCTGAAGTCTGCTGGCAGCTTTAGTATAACTCACTCCAGTGTTCTGTGGGCTCAGGAGGTCCCCCCAAGCCAGTAAATTAGCCTGGGAAGGTTGATGCCTCTTTCCCCACCTTGCCCCTCTGTTGCACCCAGTGTCTGGTAACCCTGCAGGGTTGTGGTCCAGTTCCCTCCAGTGAGCAGATGCTCTAGAGGTTTGCACCTGCCTAGGTCACACGGGGCTCTGTGGCTCCTCAGCCAGTCCACTGGTTGTGTCGGTGTTGGCAGGGGGGAGGTGAGGCCTAACAACCTGGGTACTTGATGGGGGCTGGGGCGATTCACTCAATTCCAGCCCTGTCCCTTATTGATGTAAAGTAGATGAAAAAGCTGATAGAACAGAACAAGTTCACAGAATTTCTGCCCTGTGGAGGAGACGCTGGGCTGCTAATAGTCCTGACTTAGACTGTGAGCTTCAGCCCTTTGTCTCCGCTGTCATCCCCTGAGGGCCAGGTGTGGCCAAAATTCAGCAAAGCCAGCCGGCCAGCCGCTTTTCTGCTTATTCTCACCGCTCCCAAGCTGGGAGAACGGCACAGACCAGCGGCAATCCATGCCCTGTCCACACCCCTCGAGGAAGTTTTCAAGAATCTGGACTCCACCAGGGAGAGACCTCCAAACCTCAGGGTGAGAGTGGAGGGGAGTGCCGGGAGTTCCAACTTGCAGGTAGAGAATATACACAGTTTTATACAGCTTTATGCCTGGCAGGAGAGTGCCGGGGCACAGGGGAAGGAGGTCTGGTTTTTAGAGGGTCTCTCCCGTGGGGTAGAGTGGGAGGACCTCTGAACTCTGCTCGCTTGTTTGTATGGAGGTATGGCGTATACTGCGAGCTGTTCTCTTGGGGGAGGGGACTTCTGTCCGCTTGGCGATGTGCTCTGTACCTTTTATTTGTATCCTTGGGGTCGCAGGTCGCTCCAGCAGGGTTGATGTGCATTCCTCGACCTTGTCTCTTGGCTCAGCTCCGAACCATTGGCTTTCTCGCTAAATTTCTGTCCTTTAACTCTCCTTCTGGACAGGAGCGTCTGCAGAAAGCTGGCTACAGACCGCCATCTTGGCTCCTCCCCCTGATTTCTGTTTTTACAGATAAGAAATCTCTTCTGTCTTTGCTTCTTTTTGGATGTTTCATGTAAATAAAGTTATACAGTATGTATTGTTTTCTTTTTGATAAATGGCATCTTTTGTGTAGCATGAGTATCAGCAAATGCTTTCCTGATGGGACAAATCATTACTAGGCTTTGTCACCCACATGATTTCTGTCACAGCTACTCATTTCTGCCATTGTAATGCCCATTTTTGTCAGAGAAGCATTCATTCACCATTAAGTATGATTTCCACTATAATTATTTCATAGATGGGCTTTACCAGATTGAGAAAATGTGCTTCTATTTATTTCTAGTTTCTGAAAGTTTTTTCATGTATGAGTTCTGGATTTTGCCAAATGCTTTATGTGTGACTATTAATATTTTGTGTCTCTTCTGTTTTTAATATGTATATAATATTGATTGATTGATTTTAACATCACACCAATATTGCATTGCTTTAATAAATTGAGCTATCTCATTCTAAATTTAATTTAGCAATATTTTGCTAGGGATTATTTGGTGTATGATTGTTTTTTTCCTTGTTATGTTTTTGTTTGACTTCAGCATAATGATAAGACAGGCCTCAAAGATAGAGATGGAAAAAGTTACATTTTATATTTTTTATAGAGTTCATGGAGGATTGGTATTTTTTTTTAATTTGATAGAAAATGTCAGTGAAGTTATGTGGTTCTCAGATTTTCTACAGATCAATTTTTAAATTCACTTTTTACTTGCTTAAGTATATTCATATATTTCTTCTTGACTTGGTTAGGTAATTTTCATGTTTTAAAGATATTGTTTTACCTAAATTTTCTAATTTTATTGAGATAAACTTATTCATAGCATTCTCTTATAATCTTAATTTCTGTAGGTTTGGTAATGTTATACCTTCTTTTATTCCTGAATTTAATGTATAATATGTGTTATCTTTTCTTCTTGGTCTGCTTAGTGAAAGTTTATTAATTTTATTGATTTTCTAGAGAACTATTGGTAACTTTCATCAATTTTCTCCATTGTTCTTTTTTCTGTTTCATTGATTTCAGCTCATATCTTTACTATTTCTGTTATTCTACTTGGTTTGGGTATGGTTTGCTTTTCTTTTTAGTTTCTTAAGAAGCGTAGGTTATTTGAGCTATTTTTCATTTTCTAATATAGGAATTCAAAGCTATGAACTTCTCTGTAAGGCTACATCACCTGTAGCTTATAAATTATGGTATCTTTTTATTTAAGTTCAATTCAAAATATTTTTTAAATTATTTATTGGATAACCTGATTTATTAATAAATTATTTAGAAGTGTGTTATTTAATTTCTAAACTGTTAAGAGATTTATCAAATTCTTTTCTGCTCTTAATTTTTAATTTAATTTCACTGTGGTCAGAAAAGATACTTTTCAGTATGATTTCTGTGTGATTTTAATCTTTTCAAATGTATTCAAAGTTTTTAATTGATAATGTTCAAATCTTGTCAATCCTTGATGATTTTTCACACAAGGTATTCTGTCAATTATTGAGAATAAGATGTTGATGTTTTCCATTATTTTATTTATTTTTTACTCTTTCTATGTTTTATTCCTTTTTATATCCCCCTGCTTACATTTGAGATCATTTTCCTTTTAACATTTTGTTTCTCAATTTTTATTAAATCATGGCTGTATAATTTATGGGGTACAGGTGATGATTTGATATACAATGTGGAATGCTGAAATGAAATCATTAACATAACCATCACCTCTCTTCCTTTCTTTTTTTTTTGACAGAGTCTCATTATGTCACCCTCAGTAGAATGCTGTGGCATCACAGCTCACAGCAAACTTCAAGTTTTGGGCTGAAGCAATTCTCTTGCCTCAGCCTCCCAAGTAGCTGGGACTACAGGTGCCCACCACAACATCTGGCTATTTTTGTGGTTGCAGTTGTCATTGTTGTTTAGTAGGTCCTGGCCAGGTTCAAACCCACTAGCCCTGGAGCATGTGGCCAGTGACCTAACCACTGGGCTATAGGTGCTGAGATTCTCTTACTTATTTTTGTTGTAAGACATTGATAATATACTCTTAGTTGTTTTGAAATGTAATCATTATTGTTGAACTCTGTATTTCTCCTTTCAGTTCTGTCAATTTTTGCTTCATGTGCTGTAGGTATCTTTTAAAATGCATATGTTTTGAATTGTTATTCCTTACAAATAATTTGACTTTTTATCATTATCCAATAACTTTTCTTATCTTAAAAGTCTATCTTTTGAACAAAAATACACACTTTCATTTATGGATGGATTTTCTATTTTTTTTTTTTTTTTAACTTTCAATCCTTTTGTGTCATTGAATCTAAATTATGTCTTTTGCAGGTAACATATATTTGGGCTTTAAATAAAAACTAATCTGACAAACCTTCCTTTTAAATGGATATTTTAGTGCATTTATACTTATTGTAATTTTTACTAAGGTTTGATTAACATCTACCATTTTAATATTTATTTTCCATTAATCTCATGTATTTTTCCCTTGTTCTTCCTTTAGTGCCTTGTTAATGTTAAATAGATACATTTTAGTGTATCATTTATTTTTTTTTTTACTATATTTTTTGGAATTCATTTTGTGGATGTTCTGGGAATTACAATATGCATTTTAATTTAGTATAATTTGCCACAGGCTATTATTAGCCTATAAAATATGTCAATTACATTTAATAATAGTTCTATTTCTCCTCCATTCTTTGTGCTATTAATCATATATGTCATGTTTATGCTTTAACAATTGTCTCAATAGAGTGTTGTTTTATGCATTCAACATTATGACAATATTTGTCCTTTTCCTTGCATAGTTTCTCTCACAGTAATGGTAGTTTTAATTTTCTTTAAACTGTATTTTAATTTTGGATGCTTAAACTATTATTGGAGCATTTAATTTTTTACTATTTTCTAGGTGTGTAACAAATATTGGCAATCTCTATTCCCATTTTTAATCTTTATTTTTTCCATTCCCCAAAGAATTCCAATATAGCCATAGTGATTTTCTTTTATCTTTGAAAGAATTCATATGCTATTATATTTATGAAAACACACAATCTGTACTGTCTTTCTGAAAGCTAAGATACTTTATTTAAATGAACTGTCATTTATTGTACACATTTTATGGCTATATACAGATGTTCCTTTACTTCTCATGGAACTATGCCTTGATAACCCCTTGTAAGATGAAAATATTGTTAAAAATGCATTTAATGGATCTAACCTACTGAACATTACAGCTTAGCCTACTCTATTTTAAACGTGCACAGAACACCTACTTTAGCCTTCAGTTAGATGAAATCATCTAACCCAAAGCCTATTTTACAATAAGATGTTGAATATCTCAAGTAGTCTATGAAAAACAAAATGGTTGAATGAGCATCCAAAGTACAGTTTCTACTGAATGATGTTGTTTTATCACCATCTTAAAGTTGTATAATCATAAGTTTGGAAACATCTGTAAGCTCTTCAGAATTCTGTTTGCTTCTCTATTTGAGCATGTCACACCAATTTTCAGAGTCTTTCTGAAATCTCATGTATTTCATAAATGTTTCTTTGTTCAGACAAAGTTCCATGAATTTCTCTCTTTTCTGAACTTATAAGAAAGTACTTTTTATTTACCCAGTTGTTAATATGATACTTGATTTGTATTTTTATTGATCTGGTTATTAACATGCTACTCGATTTGTATTTTTTTCTTTTATGTTCATTTTTTTCAATGTAATCATCACCATACCCGTCATCTGCCCTGTCATTATCGTTGATACACAGGAAACTCTTCCCAGTGTTTTGCATGTATTACAACCCTATTACATCATGTTTGTTTCAGGGTTGAGTGATATTTAAATATTTAACAACTGTATATATCATGGGCACTGACCCAGACAAATGGATGCCAGCCAAAAAAAGCTGCTATACACATAATGATTGGCACGGGTGGAATAACCACTTGGGGCTCATTACTAATTTTACTTTAATTTGTAGACATGTTTCTTAAAAAAAAATCCAGAGTATTTAGTCTGTGTTTGACAGAGAACCCTGAAAATAAAAACATAAATGAGTAAACCATGCTTATCATTCTCATGGACAGCATAGTTGTTAGGACATACACAAGACCTGCCATCCTCATTTTTCTCTTATTTCCAGAACTTACTATAATGAAGTCTGAATAATAGATAGTAAAAAACATCTGTGATTGCTGGTGGTAATGATGATGGTGGCATTGTTAGGGGTGGGCAGGTCCTTACACAGCCAGTTTCCATCTTAATAAGCATCTTAAGAAGTGTTTTTAAAATACAGCTATGACCCTGATACCTTGTGTAAATCTTTAAAACTAAATAAAAGAGAAAGTAAAGAGGCAGAAGTAATGGGTGACTTGTTTAAGTGGTGAATCTCTGATGAATTAGCAAAGCAAATGAAAATGAAAATTGGAAGAGCACAAAACCCTGTTTTTCTAAATGGATTCTATTTAACTCCCACATTATTAGATAGAAACGCCTGCTGGGAAATAGCATTACTTCTTCAGGCACAATTCATATTTTTAAAGATAATGAAACTGTGTCAAATATTTATGTAAACCTTTTAGCTCATCTTTGAAATATTACCGTAAATAGTTGTTAAATCTTATTAGTAGGCATCTTTATTCGGATCCAAAAAGAAGTGCTTTAAGTATTAATTAGTTGTTCAGAACCTGGTTAAACTAAATTATAAATCCATTCCAAATTAAAACCCAAAGATACAAAAAATATTGTAGGAGAATAATCACTGTTATGGAAATAAGATAGTAAGATGCTTTCCAGGGCAGGGGCTTCAACAGAATGGGTGAATTTTCTGGCGCATCCTCCTTTTTTTTTTAGTTCAATAGCATTTTAATTTTTTATCATGGAGACTCTTAATGTTAGTTGTTGTAACCACAGGTCTCATTTTATATTTTTAGCCTCTCCCATCTGTAACACCTGCTATTCAGGACAGCAGATCTGGTGTCTTAGCTTCAATTTATGTGATTGTGTCATTAGAGAGCATTCTACATTTTAGACAGAGTTTCTGTTTTTCTTTTGCTTTTGGAAAAGAAAAGCTCTGTGCCAGTTCTGAGGGGGGAGAGAACATGGGATTTGGAGTCAGAAGACCCTAATCTAAATCCTTGCTTTTTTATTCGTTAGCTCTTGGGCAAAACTTTCTCTTGAACTTTAGTTTCTTCAATGGCTGAGTGGGCACAGCCAGTCCAGTCTGCATCCTGGTTTATGAAGATGGAGTGACAGAAAATGTAACAGCATGAAATATAAAGCTAGGTAAAGGCATACCTTTATTTAAATAGCATTATTTATTATGTTATTAAGTAGAATGATTGCATGTTATTCAATCACCTATCATCTCATCTAATTTTTATCTCCCTAAAGTAGGCATCATCAGTAGGCATAAACAGAAGCTCAGAGAGATTAACAGAATTGCACAAGTATCGCAGCAGAGCTGAGACTTTACACCACATTTCCAATCCCAAATCAGTCTCCTGCTCTACACATCTGTAGTTCTTACTACCATCATGACACAGCCAAGTGGAGGGAAGAGCTCTGGCAAAGTCAGGAAGCAGAGGCTGTGCCTGTCGGGTTTAAAGAAGCCTAAGCATGTGCTTTGCTTTATGGTAACTTAATTTATGAAAATCACAGAGTATGGAAAAATGTCCACGAAAGCTTGTTAATATGTTTGTACTCAGATGACTTTCTAAGGGGACATGCCCAGTGGCAATAAAGAGGCTGTTTTCGGTTATTATGTGCCTCTGTAACCACGCCTGCCACGTCCTGCTTCTTCCCACAGACCACACCACCAGGAGGCAGTGACACTTGCATTCGTTTCATTTTTGAGCTCTAGTTTATCACTTCCCTTGCAGAGTGGAGAAGATATTTTGTCCGATCATAGGTATTGTTTTCTCAGAACTGAATATGAGATGATGAATAAATATGAAAAGGTGGTTGGATTAGCTTTCTACTGTTACTGTTACAGATTATCACACACTTAGTGGCTTAAAACAATGAAGATTTAGTATCCTGAAGTTCTGGAGGCAGTCTTAGGAGTCTAAGGCAGTGGGCTCCTCTGGCAGCTCCGGGGAAGGATCAGCTGTGGCTTTTCTGCATTCCAGAGACCACTGGCCTCCTGGGCGCACCACTGCTTCCTTCATCTTCAAAGCCAGCAGCACTGTGTCTTCAGAGCTCGCTCTTTCCCTCTGCTTCTCTGATCATCTTTCCTTCTCTGCCGACTTTCTTGTATCCATTTATGAGCATTTCTATAATCACTGCACCCACTTGGAAAATCAACAATAATCTCATTTCAACACCTTACTCAGAGCTGCAAAGTTCCTTTTTCCATATAAGTTAACATAGTCAAAGGTCCTGATTATTAGGATGTGAGTTTTTTGGAGGGGAGGACATTATTTAGCCCTCCATAACACGGTCATTTGCTGCCTGACATTTCAATCACGATGGACTGAGTGGTCCCATAGGATTATAATACTGCATTTTTACTGTCCCTTTGATATGTTTAGGTACAAAAATACTTTTCATTGTGTTACAGATGCCCACAGGTTTGTAGTGTAGGAGCAATGTCACCTGCATCAAGCCCAGGCAGGCTGCACAATGCAGGTTGGTGTGGACATGCTCTGTGGTGTTTGCACAATGACATACTCACCTCATGACACATTGATCTGAATGTATCTCTACCATTAAGTGACACAGGACTGTAGCTGGTATTTTTATTTTTAAATTGATTTATTTTAATTTGTGTATAGAATTTATATCTCCACCAGATAACAATGTCAAATGTCATAATGGTTAATTATATTCTTTTTATAATTGAATAAATTAATTAAAATAAATAATAAATTAATTAATTAAAATAAATTTATAATTTATAATTCACCTACTACTGGAAAGAAGACAGGGATCAGGCCTCTGTACAGGCAGAAGGCAGCCCTCTGCCCACTGGCTCACAGTTTTCAACAGATGTAGTTTGCTCTTTTAGTGAGATACTGATGAGTTCAGTACAAATATGATAAGTTCTGTTCTCTTAATGAGTTCTGGGCTTATTAAATTTATATTTTCTAAATATATTATGAATTTAGTTTTTCATTCATTACCAGATAGTGCAACAATATTAGATGAAATAAAATTGATCACTATCATGAATATATAACATATGCATTTAAAAAAATCATGATCAAATTAGTCTGGACTCTTCAAGCCTCCATCCTAATAATCAAATAATTAAAAAACAATTAGGATTTTTGATCTATTTGTGTCTCAAAAAGAGAACGAGGCAATAGAATTTAATTTACTAGTGATGGCACTTTACATTTGCATGATACTTTATGATTTCAAATGTTTCCTTGTCTTTCAATCTTATTTTATCTTTTCAGTTCTGCGTAAGGTTGTTTCAAATAAGAAAAAAACATAACACATAAGAATAACCTGGTTTTCTGTTCTTTTAAAAATTGTTTTATGCTTTAAAAATGTATTGTTCCATTCTTGAGATACTTTGCTAAAAAGAATATGTTCCAGCTCCATCCATGTAAACATGAAAGAGGTAAAGTCTCCATTTTTCTTTAAGGCCGCATAATATTCCATGGTGTACTCAGCCCTACTGTGAAACTAATTTATTGCTTTCCCAATTATAGCACAAGAATATGGGGGAAGTGTCGAGGGAGGGGAGAAGAGGGGGGAGGATTTGTGGAGGGACGGTCATTGGTGGGACCACACCCACAGTGCATCTTAGAAAGGTACAGGTGAAACTTACTAAATGCAGAATATAAATGTCTGAACACAATAACTAAGAAAATGCCATGAAGGCTATATTAACCAGTTTGATGAAAATATTTCAAAATGTATATAAAACCAGCATGTTGTACCCCATGATTGCATTAATGTACACAGCTATGATTTAAGAAAAAAAATTTATTGCTAATTATCATGGATACATAATAGTTGTACATATTTATGGGGTATGTGTGATTTAATATAGGAATACAATATGTAATAATCAAATCCAGATAATTGGTGTGTCTATCACCTCAGGCATTTATAATTCCTGGTGTTACAAACATTCCAATCCCATTCTTTTAGTTCTTTTAAAATATACAATAAATGATCATTCTACTTGGGAGGCTGAGGCAGAAGAATTGCTTAAGCCCAAGAATCTAAGGTTGTTTTCAGCTGTGACGCCATGGCACTCTACTAAGGGTAACATAGTGAGACTCTGTCTCAAAAAAAAAAAAAATCATGATAAATAAACATTAACCTGATTTTCGAGATGTGCTGAACCCACGTTTGCTATTGGAACCTGTATTACTACAGCGTAGGATCTCTGAAGTGTTAGTCTGCAGACCTTGGCCTTCCAGTTTGTCCTTTCATTTCTGGCAGATGCAAAGTTAATGCATCTCTAAGTATAGTAGTGCTTCTCCTCCTTTGCCTCTGCCTTCTGGCTGGAGGGAATGATAGGGAAGGCTCATTGTATGGAATCCAGCTGACTTAGGGAGGAGATGCTTCTACATCAAGAAGAAACAATTTTCTTTTCTGGACTTTATCTAACTCCCAGCCTAGCTCATACACATTTTTCCCCTTAAGGCTCCATCCACCATGATCTGTATGTGCAGTCATCCTTCACAGGTATTAAGCTGGTTTATCTGTATTACTCCTTTCCTACAGTGAATTCAGCAGCATCAACTGGAAACAGGTGTTGCATACTGACAAACAATTGGTTTACGTTGGTCTAGTTAGCAGTCTCCACATTATCCTGAACAACCACCACCACCACATAGTTTCCTTAAAAAACAGAAGCCGGCAGTCACAACCTTTCCACAATGAATTCGGGTACACCGCTTCTTACCGGCCGTTTTGTTCCCTCTGAGAACCTCCTCATTTCTAGGTAACATTGAGGTGGTGATTATTTTGTCTTTCTTCTGTGTGATCATCATATTTCCATAATTTCCTTGTCTGTTATTATCTGGACAACTCAACCATCTTAAGAAAACAAAACCACAAGATAACCAGAATGGAGATTAAGAATATATGCTCAGGGTGGCACCCGTGGCTCATAGAGTAGGGCACCGGTCCCATATACCGAAGGTGGCGGGTTCAAACCCAGCCTCGGCTGAACTGCAAAACAGAAAAATAGCTGGGCATTGTGGTGGGCGCCTGTAGTCCCAGCTACTGGGGAGGCTGAGGCAAGAGAATCGCTTAAGTCCAGGAGTTGGAGGTTGCTGTGAGCTGTGTGATGCACAGCACTTTACCCAGGGCAATAAAGTAAGACTCTGTCTCTACAAAAAAAAAAAAAAGAAGAATATATGCTCAGAAGTCAGAAAATCTGGATTTGAATCCAAGCTCCACGATTGCACAATTGACCCAACTGTGACAATTTTCTGAACCCAGGTGTGCCTCTGTTTCCTGTTCTGTAAAACTGAATAATTACAGTGTGTTTCATAAGGAGGATGAAAGGATTAGGTGGAATAATGTGTACAAAGGACTTGCAGGGGTTCCTGGCACCTAGTAAATGCCTGGCTAGGCAGCTACAGTCATTGTGATTCTTATTAACTGGGCCTGGTGAATAGTCAGGGAACGTTGTTTGCTGTGCTGCTGTCACCCCCCGAACCCGAGGCCGTGCAGTCACAGTGAATTGGACGTAAGTGTAAGTGTCTACTCAGGCTCCTGGTTGACAGCTTCATTTTGCCCCAGGACATACCCCCTGCATCACTGACAGCTAGCTATCTTTCAGTCTCACCCCTACCACTCCACTAGCTGGGTCCCTATGCTCCAGAAATGTCAAAGCTTGTTTGAGTGGCTGACTTTACTATTTCCTAATCGTTTGAGCAGTGGAATAAGGACTCAGTCATTACACAGGAACTATCAGCTGCAATTTGTTTGTTTGTTTGTTTATTGTTTGGGATTCACTGAGGGCACAAAGAATTAAGTTACACTGATTATTAGGTACAGTCTCTCTTGTAATTGTGTCTCACCGCCAAGAGGTGAGCCACATACGTGACCCCATACCCCTCCCCACCTCCCCACTCCTTCATTTCCCCCACCCCCACCCTGTCAGCTCGTCTGCTGCCTTTACACTGCAATGAAGCACATTGGATTCCTGCTTCTGCATCTTGTGACGCTTTGCTTTCAGCACCAGCAGCTTGGCCATCTCTCAACTGTCCTCCCATTCAAAGCCTTTTCTCTCCTCACAATGCTCAGGGTTGAAGTTAGGCTAATATCAACTTCTGAGTGAATCCCCCACTGAAAAGGTGCTTTTATGTTATTTAAAAAAATAAAAGAAAAATGGATAGAGAAATAATGATGTTTTAAGGAAATACTCTCTTACAGATGTCCAGGTTTTCTTGCTGCCCTTTTCCTGGTGCACCCTGTTTCTCTTATTTGCGTGATTTACTGAATTCCTACTCCTCCCTTGAGACTTGGCTCAGCTGTGAACTCTTACCTGGGAGTGTCCTTCTCTCTCTCCCAGTGGCTGTGAAGTGTCCCTGGTGCACCTGTAAAACCCTGTCCTCAGCTCCAGGAAAACACAAATCGTATCGTATGGCTCTCGTTGTCTCCTGTACTAGACTCGGAGCACAGTGAAGAAACCCAGTCTGTCTGATCTGTGCACCCCTGGCTTCCAGCACAGCATCTGATATTATTATGGCCTTAAAGAGGCTGAGATAGAGAAGGGGTAAAGGGAACAGCGGATTTCCATTCAGTTTTCAAATTCCCATCCTCCCTTCACTCTGACTCAGCCTGTTCCTTGCAGAGTCCCTTAGTGGCCACCAACTATCCCAGTCAGATGAAATTTCTATTAGGGTCCTCAGCAGCATGTATGAAGGTTACTCCTAATTTCTCAGAACTTGGAAGTGGTTAAAAGTGTATGTTCCCAATAGCAGCCAGTGCTTTCTTTCCAACGTAATAAATAACCTTACTTTGTGGTTTGCCATTAGGGATTTTTAACTGTTATGTGAATTCTTCATTCCCTTTTCTTCCTGGTTAGAGACATATAAGGACACCTATTTTCTGGGGAACATGAAATTGTGTAGAGTATAACTGCTTTCTCATTCTGCCAGGTTCTCTCTAGGACCTTATGACAGATCTATAATATAAACCTTTTTCGGATCTTACGACAGATCTATAATATTAACCTGAGGTGAAGAAGGGAAGCGATTGTTCCAGTAGTCCACACTAAGATGGTGGAGCAGGAAGCAAAGCCAGCTGTGAATTTTGAATTAACTGATTCTACTGAGGAGTTAAAAATAAGCAATGAGAACATAAAATTTTCTAAGTGTATTTTTATAGCTTCTATCTATTCTAATGTCAATTAAGAAATTCTAGTCCTATGAGGGCATGAAAGATTGCATTATATTTGGGAAGACAAAAATGCCTTTATCTCTTTTCCCCTTCTTGTTTACTAAGATATGCTTTCTCCTCCTCTTCATTTCATACTTTTCATTTTTCTTCTTCTCCTTTAAATATAGATACCCACCCCCCCATAAATCAAGGAGAGCCCCTAAAACTAATAAAACATAACCATGGAGTATCAGAAATTCAGAAATTATAACTGATGATTGTCCCTCATCATCTTCATGCAAAGATTCCTGCTGGCATCAATTGCATAGGGAGGTTGCTGTGATATTTACCAAGTTTAACTTTGATAGACTCTATTAAGGATTTAAAATAATATGAAATGTCCAATTTTGAATCAAAGCTTATTGTATCTCACAAAAGAAGCAGCACAGTTGATCAAGGTATGTGCTTAACCCGTGGTCACAGTTTGCTACCTTGACGGTAGCTTGTGTTTGACACAGGGAAGGAGTCTGGGGAAGGAGTGGCAATGAGATCGAGAAAGGCAGTTTCCACAGCTTGTTGAGAATGAAGACTTTTCCTTGCAAGAGGCCATCCAAAGCCTGGATGAGGAGGTGACCAGGTGGACAAGATCTGGTGCGCATGGTGGATGGCATTTACTTTCCAAGTCCAGCTTCTGTAATCTGAGCAACATTCTTGTCTTGTAGGAAGATCAGCCTGTCTCTATCACCCAGGCTTGGCCACTGAATCACAAGCATCCTCACTAGACCATCCAGTTCGGTGCAGTGGACATCTGCTGTAATCGACTGACTAGGCTTCCTGGAATTCTAGGGCTTAACGCAGACCACCAAACAGACACCATTAACTTTCTTGATGCATTTTCAGTTTGGGGCTTGTTTTGGCACTTTACCTTTATCCAGCCATCATACTGAATGCTTGAGGTTGTCAAAAAGAATCCATTTTTTGTCACCCATAACAATACCATGTAGAAATGGTTCCCCTTTTCGTTGTGACAGCAAATAAAAGCAAGCTTCGTGATGATTTCTCCTCTGGTACTTGTTTATTTCATGCAGAACCCATCAACAGAGCTTCTTTACCTTGCCTATTTGTTTTACATGGTCCAATATTGTTAGAATAGGAATATGAACACTTGCTACTAACTCACACATAGGGTGAGATGAATTCAGTTCTAACTCACACATAGGGTGAGATGAATTCAGTTCCATTACAGCTTTAAAGGAACTTCTCAAACATTTGCCCTACTGTGTGGTTCAGCAGCCATATCAACCTACTGTATGCTCATCGGCCACGTCCTTCCCACACACTTAGTTGGTACTTTGAGCTGTCTTCACTGCATTAGCTCCATAAATATGTGACTCATATTCAAAAGTCACATGAAATTTTGAATCATCCATGGTTTTACAAAAGTTGCTCAGAAAAATTTTGTGAAAGTCCAAACATGTTTGAAAGAATGAGGATGTACCTTCACAATAAAAATAAATAAGCACAAGGTATGTACTTAATCCATGGTCGCAGTTTGCTACCTTAACGGTAGCTTGTGTGAAATGTCAGTGATATCAACTGTCAAACTTAGGACTTAAGGAAACCGGACATTTCATATTTAACCTGGTACATACTTTAAACTTAAATTTATTTCCAGTTAAAAGTGATGAGAAGGAAGGCTTTTGTGTGTTTGTTCAGTACTGTTAGGTCATATGGATATGTTAAAGAAAAACTGGAAAAGAAATAGCACTGGAGCTCCAAGGATAAAGGGATAAAGCATTTCTGATGCCTTAGAAGAGGTGAGAGAGCAGTGCATGTCATTCGGAGACTGAGCTTGCTGAAGAATGAGGTCATCCTTTATTGATGGTGAGCTCTGGGCCTTCTTTTAAAGCTGGTTGAAGAACTTCCTTCCCATCATCTTGCTTGTCCTAGATTCTGACTGTTGTATTCTTCTCACTGTGAAACATTTATCTTGAACTAAGACAAACCATTAGTTATAGTTAAATGTTAAACTTTATATCAATAATTCTTTGTACATCATTGGGTAGAATCTTACATTGGATATTTATCATTTTATTTTATAAATTCTTTTTAATCCCACTACTGATGTAATGCGTTTATGTATTTGATTCTAAGAGAGGGAGTAAATTTTAGTATTACATAATCTAAATAAACCATTTGCATAATATTTTTTGCATGTATGATGATAAACTGTGTAAAATTTTAACATGTAATATAGTCTATTAATCTAGTGTTTCAAGTCATCTAAAAGTGATTTTCAGTATATACATTTAACAAAAAATTTTATTGTACAACATGTATTAGGTTTTTAATTTTAAAAAAGTAGAGCAATTATAATTTCTTTGTAACTGAGGTAAGCAATGCAGTGTATTAGGAATAACATAGACTTGAGTGCCAGCACTCGAGTGCTAATGCCACTCTGCCGTGTGATCAGTGACAAGGAGCTTTGCTTTCAAAACCTCATTTTTCTTTATGGAAAACAGAAATAATACTAGTCATGGTTCAGCCTATTTCACAAAGTTGTGGTACCAACTATTTATAAATGCATGTTTTCACGGGGTTATAATTAGTAACCCCATAAATAATACAGATAAAATATAGGTGATAACAGTTTGGCTTAAAAAATTGCTATATTTTTAGGAAACAAAGTGAAGCAGAATCTTTACCAAGGTAAGCTCCTAAAACATGTTTTGAGAGCCACCTGACATCACAGAATTGATTGAATTGCCGGTTCAATTTAATAAAATATACTTTAGGGAGAAATTATTTGTGCTTGTTTTTATACCTAGCACTGAAGCAATTATCATCTCTTCTCAAGAAGTTTATGATATAGCTGTTGCTAGGACATGGTTTATTTTCATAAAACAGTAAGATAATAATGTAAGAATGTGCACATTTAATAATAACCTTACAGTAACTAGTTTAAAATTAATCCTCAAAGTTTGAACCTACAGTACAGTGTACTAGTTCAACAAATAAGGATAATTGAAAAGCACCTCAAAGCTTTAGTTAAGTGTCTCTTGCAGAATGTAATAAGTGATTCTATTAGCAACCATTAGCAAAACTTTGAATGCATTTCTCTAATAATTAGAGACACTGAGCATTTTTCATGTTTGCTAGCCATTTATCTGTCTTCTTTAGAGAAGATTCTATTCATCTTTTTTTGCTCAGTGATATAAGGAATTGTTGGCTCTTTTGGTGTTTATTAATTTTAGTTCTCTATAGATCCTATTTATCAAGTTTTGTCTGCTTCAAAATATGTAAATATCCTTTCCCATTTATAATCGCCAAAATCTGGAAACAGCCTAAACGGCCCACTAATCTAGGGATGGATTAACAAGGTGTGGTGTACGTATGCAGCTCTGCCACATGACCAGTGATAAGGAGCTTTGCTTTCAAATGCAAATATATATATGTATGTATATGTGTGTGTGTCATAGATACATATACATGTATTTACCTGTATATTTGATTATAGAAAAAAGGAGAAGTAGATATTATCTCATTTATAAGCTGTGGTATACGTATACCATGGGTTACTATTCAGCCACTAAAAAAGATTTTTGCATCTTTTGTATTAACCCGGATGGATGTGGAGCACATTATTCTTAGTAAAGCATCACAAGAATGGAGCCACAAGAATCCTATGTACTCAATTTTGATATGAGGACAATTAAGGTCCTAGTGCTTGGTGAAGGGTAGGGGATGAGGAGATTTGAGAAAGGGAAGGAGGAAGGGGATGAGGGGATGAGTGCACTTTTGGGGGGCGGAACACAATTACAAAAGGGTCCTTGTCTAACAAAAGCCATCAGTGTAACTTTGTTCTCTGTACCCTCAATGAATCCCCAATAACAACAAGAAAATCTAAAGTCTTTCATTATCTGTCCTTTCTCAATTTCCTAAAATCTCCAAGTTCATCTTTCCTAATCCCATCCTTCATTCTCAAACTTGCAAGCCTCTGTGTCTGACATAAAGCACAAAGAATTCCCTGTGGGTTTCCTTTGTCTCCAACTCTCACGTTTTTATTATGAACTTTTCATTCATCATTTGTGGTTTCTTTAGTTTATTTTTTCCTTTTCCATAACTTCTTGCTTTTGCTCTATCAGATAAGGCTATTTCTTGCTGAGTCAGATTGATTGTGAACATACAAATATTCTCGAATTCCTCTGATGGATTGCTGAAGTTTGTACATCTTTAGTGATGGAATTACCTTACAGAATATCTAAACCAAAGTGGTTGTGTGATATTTTCCCTCCAAATTTTCACGAGTCATTGTGATTAATCCCTTGTCTGATAAATTTGGTATTGTCTTGGTACAAGTATAAGGATAAATGAAGATACAATCAAGTTTAATCAAGTTATAAGAACTTCCTAAATGATTTTTAGGCCACTGATGATACATCAAATTATTCTGAAAAATGAAGGGGAAAAACACAATCTCTGGAGCTATGTTTATCTCCTAAAGGAGGCGTTTCTGTCCAGCTCAGCATAGGAGCCTGTAGGAAGAGACACAGAGTATTTAATTTTTCATGTGTATTTGCTTTTAAATTTGTTTCATAACAATATAAACATTCTTTTATAATAAAAGTATACAATATATGTACAGTAAAGCCTAGAAATCTGCCTTAATCACGTAAATGTAAACGAAACAGTAAAACTATTTCTTTTTCTTTTGTACTTACATATGGGAATCAGGCTTAAATTCTTTTAACCTTCTACTAAAATGATCAGTGTTTTGAATGACTTCCAGTTTTACCTTTTAAAAAATGTCTTTTCACTTCTAAGAATAGTAAGTAAGAACTCATAAATTTTATATGTGTATTCATATATATATATGTGTGTGTCATATCTGTACATACACATGCATTTACTTGTATATTTGATTATAGGGAAAAAGGAGAAATAGACATTATCCCATGCTAGTAATGGAAGTAATGTATATAGGCGATACTACTTAGAAATTTGGCTCCAGGTGCAGATTCACTATCTGCTTTCAGTCTCTGGTCAGAGATGCAGAGAACTTAAAGGAGGCTCACTTCTACTGTTATGGATCAGATCAATTGTCCCCAAATTCAAATGCTAGAATCCTAATTAGTACCTCAGAATGTGACTGTAATTGGAGATATGTGGGGGACCCTAATCCAGTCTGACTTGTGTCCTTAGAAGAGGAAGAAATTTGAATGTGTGGAGAAGTCAACTGGAATTTAGAATTTTTAAAAATGTCATTTACAATAAACCCAAATAACTAAAATACTTTGGTATAAATCTAACAAATTATGTGCATGATCTGTATGTTAATCTTGTCAAATATCTAAAATAGCAGTTAAAAGCAGAGATTTTCATTAAAAAAAAGCAAGACCCAACTACATGCTAACTACAATAAATCTCCTTTAAACAAAAATATATAGAGAGGTTAAAAGTAACAATATGCAAAAACTCAACACAAGGATGCAACCAAAACACTACAACTCCCAACCAATGAAAGCTAGAGTAACAGATATATTAATATCAGACAAAGTAGATATTAGAACAAAAAAAATTGTAAGGTAGAACAAAAAATATTGTCACTGTCATTTGATAGTGTATTATGATAAAGCAGATAGTTCCCAAGAAGGCATAATACTTCTGAATATGTATGCTCCAAGTGACAGAGCTTCAAAATATGCACAGCAAAAAGTAATGGAATGGAAAGGAGAAATAGATACCTTGAAAACTATAGTTAGAGACTTCAGCACTTTTCTCCTAGTAATTGATGTACCCAGAAGATTGAAAATCAGAAGAATATGGAAGACTTGGACAGCACTATAAGCCACTTTAATAAATTGACATTTGTGGAACATTTTTTACCCAACAACACCATAATACATAATATGTTCTTTGCATGGGACATTCACCAAGAAAGACTTATTTTATAAGTCATTAAAAAAAACCCATTTAACAAACTTAAAAAATAGAAATTGCACAAAGTTTGTTCTTAAGTTATATGAGAATTAAACTAGAAATTTATAACAAAATGTATTTGGGAAGTCTCCAAACATTTGGATATTGAACATACACTCCTAAGTAACTAATTGGTTCAATAAAAAAATCTCAAGAAAAAATTTCCAAAATCTTTGAATAGAAATGAAAATCAGGCATAACATCATTTATAGGCTAGAACTAAAGAAGTGTAGAGAGAGAGAGTTATAATGGTAACAGTTATATTATACAAGGCCAATTATAAACCCCTTGGTTTTAAGGGTTCATCAAGGTTTCAAGATGAAAGGTTAAAATAAATAAAACTAAAATGTATTTATGCATAATAGCAATGGACAATTGAAATTTTAAAAGCTCATTAATAAAATAGTGCAGTGGCTCGGCGCCTGTGGCTCAACGGGCTAAGGCGCCAGCCACGTACACCTGAGCTGGCGGGTTCGAATCCAGCCCAGGCCCGCCAAACAATGACGGCTGCAACCAAAAATGGCCGGGCGTTGTGGCGGGCGCCTGTAGTCCCAGCTACTTGGGAGGCAGAGGCAAGAGACTCACTTGAGCCCAGGAATTGGAGGTTGCTGTGAGCTGTGATGCCACAGCACTCTATCCAGGGTGACAGCTTGAGACTCTGTCTCGAAAAAAAAAGT
>CAUYON010040880.1:0-14020 GCA_963573935.1 Arctocebus calabarensis
GATATTTGTACCAGAATGTTTATTGAAGCCCAATTCATAACTGCTAAGTCATGGAAAAAGCCCAAATGCCCATCGACCCATGAATGGATTAATAAATTGTGGTACATGTATACCATGGAATACTCTGCAGCCTTAAAGAAAGATGGAGACTTTACCTCTTTTGTGTTTACATGGATGGAGCTGGAACATTTTCTTCTTAGCAAAGTATCTTAAGAATGGAAGAAAAAGTATCCAATGTACTCAGCCCTAATATGAAGCTAATTTATAGCTTTCATATGAAGGCTAAAACTCAATTATAGCACAAGAATACAGAGAAAAGGGAAAGGGAGGGGAGGGGAAAGGGGAGGATGGGTGGAGGGAGGGCAATTAGTGGGATCACACCTACGGTGCATCTTAGCAGGGTACTGGTGAAACTTATTAAATGTAGAATATCAATGTCTTCATATAGTGATTAAGAAAATGCCATGAAGGCTATCTGTAACAGTACGATCAAAATATTTCAGACTGTATATGAAGTCAGCACATTGTGCCCCATGATTGCACCAATGTACACAATTATGATTTAATAAAATTATTTTTTAAAAAAAGAAAACAATAGTACATGAGATATGTAAATTTCCTCATTTATTTAATAAGCACTTCCTTTGAGTGCTTACTACCTAGCAGGCTTTGCTCTGGAGCTGAAAATATAATAGTGAATAAAGCAGCCAAATTCCTGAACTTCCAAAAGACTTGAACAAGTCCTTTAAGAAAGAAGTTGTCCAAATGGCTAGTAAACATGTGAAAAGGTGCTCAACTTTACTAGATATAAGGAAAACAAAATTTATTTTATTTTATTTTTATTGTTGGAGATTCATTGAAGGTACAATGATCCAGGTTACACTAATTGTATTTGTTAAACAAAGTCCATCTTATACATATGTTCCTCCCCCAAGAGGTGTACCAAACACTGTAAACCTTCACCCCCCTCCCTCCTTCCCTCTTTCCACTCCCCATTCCCCTATCCCCCACTGTGTACTAGGTCATCAATTGTCCTCATATCAAAATTGAGTACATTGGATTCTTGCTTCTCCATTCTTGTGATGCTTTACTAAGAAGAATGTGTTTCCACCTCCATCCGAGTTAGTACAAATGATGTATAGTCTCCATCTTTTCTAGTGACTGAATAATATTCCATGGTATACATATAACCACAACTTTTAATCCATTCCTGGGTTAGTGGGCATTTATGCCATTTCCACATTTTGGTGATTGTAAATTGAGCTGCCATAAACAGTCTAGTGCAAGTGTCCTTATGGTAAAAGGATTTTTTTTTCTTCTGGGTAGATGCCTACCCAGTAATGGGATTGCAGGATCAAGTGGGAGGTCTAGTTTGAGTTCTTTGAGGATTCTCCATACTTTCTTTCAAAAAGATTATATTAGTTTACTGTCCCACCAGCAAAGTAAAAGCATTCCCTTCTCTCCACATCCACACCAGCATCTGCAGCTTTGAGACATTGTGATGTGAGCCATTCTCACTGAGGTTAAGTGATATCTCAAAGTGGTTTTGATTTGCTCTTCTCTAAAAATTAGAGACAATGAGCATTTTTTCATTTTTTGGTTAGCCATATATCTGTCTTCTTTAGAGAAGGTTCTATTCATCTCTCTTGCCCATTGATATAAGCGATTGTTGGCTCTTTTTATGTTGCTTAGTTTGAGTTCTTTGTAGATCCTAGTTATCAATCTTTTGTAGGAAAACAAAATTTAAATTCACACTGAGATTTATTGAATACCCACAAGAATGGATAAAACCATAAAGAAAAAAACATCTTTTTTGAGACAGAATCTCACTTTGTTGCCCTCTAGAGTGCGTTGCATCATAGCTCACAGCAACCTCCAACTCTTGGACTCAAGCGATTCTCTTGCCCCAGCCTCTCAAGTAGCTGGGACTATACGCATCTGCCACAACACTCAGCTATTTTTGGAGACGAGGTCTCGCTCTGGCTCAGGCTGGTCTCAAACCTATGACCTCAGGAAATCCACCTGCCTCAGCCTCCCGGAGTGCTAGGATTACAGGATTAGCCACTGCACCCAGGCCCCAAATAAAGAAATTTTAAAAGAGACGATATCAAAATTTGGCAAGAATGCAGAACAACTGTAAATCTTTTATTGCATGTGGGACTCTTACATATTGCTTGTACAAATGGTACCTCTTTGAAAAACTATTTGGCAATATCTTACTAAAGTTGATCTAGCAGTTCCCTTCCTAGTTGTCTACTCAGCAGAAAAATAGAAATATATACAATATTTAGGAAATGAATGAGTCTTGGAAAATGCTAACTAAATGAACTAAACCCTTCCAATTCAGGAGCATCTTATAAGAGGCAAATAAGACATTATCTATGTCCTTAGAGAAGAGTGATTCCTATCATTAAACATGCTTTTTGTGAGTATGTACTATGTTCTGGGTTTTAAGCAAGACACTAGAAATGCAGGACTAAGAATGGACCTTACCCTCTCAGAAAGTGTAGTCACTCACCACAGAAACCAGTAAACCCCTCAGCCTTTTGCACTTGCTTTAGAAAATTTGGTTGAATGAGTATTAATATGGGCAACATTGCTTTACATCTGTAACTCTTTATGTACCTCTCCACAAGATCAGGAGACTTGTCTTTCTTATTTTCTGCTGTATCACCCAGGACTAAAACTGTGTCTGACCCTAGTAGGGGCTCAGAAATGTATGTGGACTGGCTAGATGCATGGATGGATGGAAGTGAGTATACTATATGGAGTCAGCTCAGGAGTACACACTTAAAGTTCCTTCATAGGAGGCAAAGACCTCCCAGTACATAAGGCATATTCTACAAAGAGTCTAACAAACCTTCCTCCTCTCTGTCAAGGACACTCACCAGAAGTTTGAATTGTTAGAATCAACTGTGGACTTTCTTAAACTTCAGACCTAGATTAATACTTCAGGAGAATAAGGCTCTGATTTACATTCTCCTGATTTAATCAACAAAGAAAAAAAAAAAAGAAGTCTGGAAATGTTATTACCTCGTTCATATTTTCTCATTGCATTGCTGACTAGGTTTACCTTTTTGGCCTTTAATTATTCCATTCTCTCACATGGTTTTATCTCTGACACTTTGGAATGAAAATGTGATTTGCCATTCAGAGGTTTCAGCAAAAATCACATTCAAGTCAGCAAACCTGATAAAGTAACAGAGTGTTGGGGTGAGGCTTTGAAAGGACATCTTTAAAGTGTTTTTAATTAAATCTGTGTTATTATTTAGGATGCTGGAGGATCATTTACATACATTACAGCTCAGTCATGCTGTTCATATAGCTATAGCATTAGTCATGCAACCTGAGGGCAATGTGACAAGTTTGCTTTTTCAGTCAATTACTCTGCAACCAGCACCTACTGTGTATATCTACTTTATACCAGGCATTAAGCGAGGTTCTGTGGGGAGTCCCTGAGAAATACTGTACTTGGAAAAGCTCCTGTTCTATCATGTCAGGGGCTGGATAACATTGCCAGGTCAGAATATAACAGAAGAGGAGAAAAGAGGGTCAAAGGAAGGAACATTATTCATCTTCTCTAGGCCAGGATCTGCTCTGTGTGCTTTTCTATAGTTTTTGTTGTTTGTTTTTGTTGTTGTTGTTAGACAGGACCTTGCTCTCTTATCTGTGCAGTAGCATCATCACAGCTCACTGCAACTTCAAACTCCTGGGCTCAGGTCATCCTCCTGCTTTAACCTTCTGGGTAGCTGAGACTACAGGCATAAACCAACAGGCCCAGCTAATATTTATAAATATTATATAGTGATGGGATCTCAATATGTTGCTCAGCCTATGACTCTTTCAACTTTCACAGCAGTCTATGAAAAGAATTGTTACCCTATGTCACAGATGGGAGACTGGGGCTTAGAGAACTAAAATGGTTTAAACCACATAGCTTCTTTCTTTTGTAGAGACAGTCTCACTTTATCACCCTCGGTAGAGTGCCGTGGCATCACACAGCTCACAGCAACCTCCAACTCCTGGGCTTAGGCGATTCTCTTGCCTCAGCCTCCTGAGTAGCTGGGACTACAGGCACCTGCCACAACGCCAGGCTAATTTTCTGTTTTGCAGTTTGGCCAAGGCCAGGCTTGAACCCGCCACCTTCGGTATATGGGGCCGGCACCCTACTCGCTGAGCCACAGGCGCCACCCCCACCACATAGCTTCTTAGCTGGTCTTCCCTACAAAGCTGCTCTTACTAGTATATGCCTTGATGTTAATCTTTCAGACCACATTGAACCCCAACAATTCATTATTAGATTAAAAATGGATGACGTTGAAGAAATGATTTCTACATTACAGAATGTCTTCTTTTGAAGAGAGATTTCTATCTGTACTCCATACAAGAAAAGACTATGTTTCTCTTTAATAGTAGGTATCTTTTAATGTTGTGGACATAATAAGACAATATTACTCCTCAAGTTTCCTCTTTCCATTGGATGCTAGAAAGCTTAGAACCAATTGTCTGGCTATTCTGCTAAATAATGCAGATCCTTTCAGCATACAGTCAGGGAAAAACCACCACATACTCTTTCTCCAAGTGTTTGTGTTAACTTTTTGTCTCAGTCTGAGTCCCCAGAAAGCAAAGCCTGATGCAAAGGTTTATGACTTTCTTCTCTACACTGAAGGGAACAAGCCCAGGGATGAAAGTGAGGGATAAGGGAGATAGGGATGGAGGGAGATAAACCAAAGGCTGAATTATCACGTCAGACTTGGGATCAAGTACAACTGGTTACTTTTCCGAAGCAATTATTTACTAATCATAAATAACAGTTGTTATGTGGGGAAGAAAAGGAGAAGAGTTTATCCACTGACACCTGTCTCCCATTGGCCCCAGACATGTCCCAGGATTATCCCCTGCACATCTGGATGCTGCAGGCTTGAGTGCTGCCACGACCCAGGGACAACCCCAGGAATCCCCACCACTGGGTGAGGTGCTGGGTGAGGATGTTCATGCCTGAGCAGCTTCTGGGTGGACCAAGTCACTTATTTGGAATCCAGTGACTAATGGACGCACCCACCCTCCCTGCCCCAAATGGTGCCAAGCTCTAAGGTAGCCCAGAGACAAGTACGAAATACTTTTGTAGCTAGTTTCCCTTTTATGGTTTCTGTTTTCTGACTTAAAATCTTGTGTTGATTTTATCCTCACAAGACAGAGTCAATCTGTTTTGGCTGGATCAAGGTATAAATACAATTCAACTGTTATCTGGTATGTGCTAATCTTGCCTCACCGTGAACATTGTATCCTCAAGGCACCCCTTCTGTTTTATCCCCTGGGGGTGGGGGCCAGACCAGCTAAACTGCACAGTAGCACAACCACTAGCTATTGTCACCACCACTCTACACAACTAAGTGGCCTTGAACGCACCATCTCAGGCCAAGTATAAGGCTTTTGTTCCCTAAAGTACTTCTCAGCGTTGGTTACATTTGTCACTGGGGACCCCAGATTATGGAAGAACAGCATGCCTTTGAAACCCTCAATGCTCAACACTGTGTGTGGTGCTATGGGCCCTTGATCAATGTTTTCACACTAAACCAAATAATTAATAATGAGGATATCAAAATAATAACTGTTGAGCATTTACTATATACTCAATATCATGCTAACTGATTTACCTTGTTTAATCTTCACACAGCTCAATTCTTACCACTGTGCTTCAGTTATATAACGTGATGAAGAAACCTGGTTTCTTCTATGGCTATGGATTTTCTAGAGAAAAAAATTCATAAACCTCTCTGACTCTGAAAAATGTGGAATTCCGTTATCTCAATGCTGAGAGCACTTCCCGGGTTGGTGTCTGCAAATGCTACTCTTTCTCCCAATTCCCTGGGCCTCAGGGTTTGCTTTTCCAGCTACATGACTCACAGCCCCATCTACTGACTGCACAATCAACAGCCTACCTTTCTGGAATTCAGTTATGAGGAGGCCTTTAATTAACTAATGTCTTCAAGGTCCCTAATGTGTAATTAGTTTGATTGGACCTTGTAATTAAATGGCTAGTCAAGGACATGGGAGGATGCCTTTGGCTTGGACGTTCTTCTCTTTTTATTTCTGGGACAAGAACAAGAGAACTGTAACCTAAGTAACAAAGGCCCGCTAAGTGCTGAGCTGTTCCCATGGCCTGGGGTGCAGGGAGAGATTAACAGATAGTGAGGGTGGTATTTGTGCAGGGAAGCTCTGTTCACAGGCAGAATCACCCTTGGTGTAGGTAGTGGGTGGTAAAATCACTTTCTTCCTCAAACATTTTTCTCTGAGGTCTTTGCTTGGCCTTCCCTGCTGTCTGACATCCTACCTCTTGCTATGCATGGGAAACAGGTACCTAACACCCCTGTCAAAATGCAAAGGTTCTCATGGAGAGGTGGGAAAGTTGAAAATTAGGTCAAGGACCTGTAAGTGAGAGTTCAGGATTTCAGAATCAGCTTGTGAGCCTCAGGGAGTCTAGGAAAAATGTCTCCTTATTTGCCCACTCAGTGTAACAAACACTCAGGCATGAAGTGAGTATAAATAAATAAGCAAAATCTCAATTAATGGGCTGAAGGAATTTAAATCATTTTAATGACTGAATACCAGTCTTGATCCTTTCACTTCCAGTTAAGTGTTGGGGTGAAAGGGAGGAATTCCTAACATTGTTTAATGAGGTGAAACTACTGTTGAGAGAGCCAACCCTTCACCTAACATAAACAGCACCCAAGGTACCTCATCCCCAAATCAGTCACTCTCTTTCTCTGCCCACCTTGCTCTTGTTCTCTCTCTCTCTCCTGCTTTCTTGCTAGTTTGTCAGTGATTCTAAAAATCTATCACTTCCTCATTAGGCTGAGGGTTGGAATAACCAGTCCAGATGTTTTTAAGAGCAGTCTCAGTTGCTCTAGTGCTCTTTGGAGACCAGTGGTTTCCATGGCCACCGCACAAGGACAAATTCCAGTGCCAGTTCTCCTGTAGACCTGTGGGAGCAGCTTTCCCTGGCCTGGACTGAAGGCTACATGCAGGGAGGAGGGACCCCCAACTAAGGTCTTTGGGATTAACTGAAGTGCTTCTACAGGCATGTCTCCTCTCCCAAGACCCTCCCACCTCCCACAGAGTCTAGTTCCACTTGACCTGCAAGAATCGTTACACAGACACACAATTCAAATTGTCATCCAACAAATGATTGTTTTCTTTTTTCTTTCTTGAGCAATTTAGTATGATGTAGTGGTTTAAGAAGAGATTCTCAAGCTTTAATATGCATACTAATCACCTAGAGATCTTGTTAAAATGCAGAGTCATTCAGGTGGTGGTCCCTGTGCTATGGGTTGCTGGCCCACAGTGTGAGCAGCAAGGGTTTCCAGCAAGGCTTTAGATACAAATTCACTATGTAGCCATGAACACACTTTTTAGCCTCTCTGAGCTTCAGTCTATCTGTAAAATGGAGAAAATAATTGTCCAAGATCTCAGAGTTATTGGGAAGAACTAAATAAAGCAAGGTTCTCAGCCAAGGGTATGGCATCAGCTGTATGAGATAAGGCTGTATTCATAGTGGTAGTGGGTGACAGTGAAAAAAATGGGAGCATTCTCCTAAGTGGGCCTTTCCCCAGGAAGACTTTTCAGACAATCAGAAGAGCACATCTTTCAGGTTTAGCACTCTCTGACCCCAAAGTCAACCAATTCCACATCTCCAAATGGAAATACTTTAGGAAATGAACACTGCCTTGGATGGGCTGAGCAACAAAAGGTGAAGAGGTCTGTGTTTGCATAAGGGGTAGATGAGGAAGGCTGCTGACCCCTATACCCCACAGTGTATTGTGTAGGCCATCAGTGGACATTTTGGGAAGATGAACCCTTACTGTGTAGCATGAGGAACCTTGGTCAGGCCCAGGCACACTGGAGCCACTGAGTAGAGGTGGTCTCTGGCTACATTATGCATGGCCAGACCAGCACTTTTAAATGTGTTTCAGTGGATGAGATTTTTGTTTATCCAAAGAGATCAAGCATTATACATATTGAGAAATACTGCAAAATACTGAGGGAATTAAAAAATCAGAACACATTGTCCCTGGCAGTGGCAAAGGATTTGGAATTGGGGGCAGTGGAGCACAGTGTGGAGCTGGTCATGAAAGTCCTAATGGCAGGGAGAAGGAAAAGAGAGAGCAGAGACGAGGTGGGGCACATGGATGGAGTCTAGTAAGAAAAGGGAAAGTGAGAGAATTTGTTTGTGTGGAAAAGCAAGAATATGGGTGGAGCAAGATGGTTCCATTGGTTTCCTATTGCTGCTGTACAAGAAACCACATGTTTAGTGGCTTCAAACAACACAAATTTATTAATTTATAATTTTTGAGATGTCACAATTAAGTCAGATGTCTTAAATGGGTCTCAGGGGCTAAATTCAAGGTACTAGAAGGGCTGTTTCTTCTGGAGACTCTCGGGATGCTTCTGCTGCCATTTTGTAGAGGCTGCCCACATTCCTTGGCTCACTGCCCCTTCCATCTCTAACATCAGGGACCCCAAAACTCACATCTGCTGTTTCCATCTCACATCATGTTTATAAGATTTCAGGGGTTAGGACATGGACCTCTTTGAGGGCCATTATTCTGGCTAAAGTGCTAGTCTCCCCAGGATTTTGATGGAAATGCAACTTATTAAGGAAGATCCTAAAAGAAAAAAAAAACAAACTTTTGTCCAAGATTTTGAGATAGAAGAAAAAAGAGCTTTTCATGACTTAGCTACACAGCTAGTTTATGAGAAGAGTTTCATCCTCATAGGAGGACTGAGGACCCAGAGGCATTGTGGTGGGGTTTGCTTCCTAGGAGCCCTGTGAAGAGCCACAGGATGGGCAGTGAGGACCTTGAAAAGCCTGCCATCCTCAGCTTCCCCTTCCTGTTCTTGGCACTGCCCTTTCCTTACCAGTGAAATTCAGATAACCCTTAGGACCTCAGGCATAAGAAGCAATGCCTTCTGAATCATTTTATCAGAACACTCAAAATGGAGCCCACAAGGCCTTGCCAGGCAGTGCTGAGGCTCCAAGGTACTTTACCTTCCTCCAAATGATCAGTTGCCTGGTATATAGCAGACTCCAGGCATGTTTAGTGAACAGATAAATGAATGAATGGGAACCTCTATTATCATTATTGACAGGGGATCCTCCTTGTAAAAGTAGCACTTTCTGAATGCCTATAACTTTTCACTGATTACCAGTTATGTGTATAATTATTGAGATTCAAGGAATAGTCTTTCTTCACACCCCCTAAAAAATTGGTACCCTAAGACCTTTCTACTGCTTTATCTGTCATGGTGATGATGGCATCAGATGCATTTCCCACTTTCTGAGCATTTTTATGTCCCTACCCCTATTAGTGGTGGGGAATCAGAGGAACTAGAAAAGGCCAAACCAGACTAGACTCCGCGAATTCCTAGGCTTATTAAAAATCTGATTCCTGAACAGTGTAGTTTGGATGGAAGTTTGGATGAATGAGTCACATTTATCCCAGTAAATGTGGAGGGCCATTTCTACTCATTTTCTCTGACATCCCAAAGTCTCTACTGAGGGCTTCATCACAGCCTAGCGTAGAGGAGGAAAGGCTACTCCATCTTCTCTCCAAAGCGAGAGAAAGTTGGTTCAGGGCACATTTCTGTATTTATGGGTTTGTTTTTGTTATTGTTTTAATTTTAGGTTAATGTGAGAGTACAGACAATTGGGTTACATTATTTGCATTTGTAAGGTAAAGTCCAAAGTCTGAGCTATAGTTGACTCCTTCACCCAGGAAGTGTGCCATATACCCCTGCGTTGTACCTATTACGTGGGAACCTATTGAACCCCCTCCCCTCTGACTTCCTTTCCCCTTCTTGTGTTTTTCTCTTGTGTGGGACTGCAGTTGAGGATCTGCTATTTTCATATTAGTACTGAGTACATGGGATGCTTACTTTTCCATTCTTGAGATACTTTACTTAGGAGAATGTTCTCCAAATCTATCCAGGTAAATACTAAAGATGCTAAGTCTCACTCTTTTTTCAGGCTGAATAGTATTCTATGTTTATTAAGAAATATTTTTTAATATTTAAAGAACTTAAATATTATATATCACAGTTTATTAATCCATTCTTGGGGTGATGGTTACTTGGATTGTTTCCAAATCTTTGCAGTTGGAAATTCAGCTGCTATAAACGTTTGAGTGCAAATGTCCTTACGGTAAAATAATTTTTTTCTTCTGGGTACTTAGTAATGGGATTTAGGGATAAAATGGGAGATCTACTTTTAGTTCTTTGAGGATTCTTCATATTTCTTTCTAAAATGGCTGTACTAGTTTTCAGTCCAAACAGTGAATAAGTGTTCCCCTCTCTCCACATCTGTGCCAGCATCTGCAGCTTTTGTACCTTGTGATGTGGGCTATTCTCACTGGGGTCAGGTGACATCTCAAAGTGATTTTGATTTGCATTTCCCTGATGATAAGGGATAATGAGCATTTTTTCATGTGTTTATTGGCCTCTGGTCTGTCTTCTTGGGAAAAAGTTCTTTTCATGCTGCTTGTTCATTGATAGCTGGAGTTGTTTGCGCTTGTTTATTTACTTGAGTTCTTTGCACACTTTGGTCACTAGATTCATATGTCATCTAATTTACAACATAAGAATACCTTCTCCCATTCTGAAAGTTCTCTATTTGCTTTGTCGGTTATGTCCTTAGCTGTGCAGAAGCTTTTTAACTTCATTAGGTCCCATTTATTTATTTTTATGGTTGCTACAGTTGCCAATGGGGTCTTCTTCATGAATTCTTCCAACATTATTCCAATAGTATTAGGAATTTTTTTCACCATTTTCCTCTAGGATTTTTACCATTTCATGTCTTAGATTTAAATCTTTTGTCCAACATAAGTTGATTTTTGTCAGTGGTGAGAGGTGCAAGTCCAGTTTCCGGTTTTTGTTTTTGTTTGGGAGAGGGAAAAGTATTACTTGATTTTAACGAGTTTCCAGAGATTTTAATGAGACCAAAACCCAGGTGTGAAAATTCCACTTGGCAAATATCCATAACACCCTGATCTTAAGATCTTGGGTATTCTAATGGATTTAAAACTGCAACTGTCTTTCAAAGATTTCTACAAATTCTTGCTAACTCAACAAATTGACGTATCTAGTTCAAAGCACCGCATTTCTTTGCTGTTGAATTCTAAGCAGAGGCAACCTGTTCACAAGCCTTCCCTGGAGGCCCCCATAAAATGCAAATTGATCTCTCCATGGAAATTGCTCTGCAAGGCGGGCAGGTGATGCAGATGTGAATGGAATGGTTTGTCTTTTCTAGAGTAAGGATGTGATGCTCATGGCAGGGCACCACTGGCAACCTTTAATTTCAACCAGTGGCTCCAAATTCCAACAGAGCAAGGTCAGTGTGGGAAGCCCACGTAGGGAAGGGCTTGGACTCAAGCTCTGTTTTAAGCACACTCTTTCCTTCTGTCACACCACCAGAGAGTAAACAGACACACGCCGAGCAGGCACGTAGCTGAAGATGAATTCGATTAGCTGCACTCAGAGCAGCTGGTTTGCAGCACCGATGGCTGAGCAAGTCCCTGGTCAGCTTTGAGATGCAGGATGAGCTTTCTGGCCAGCACATGTTGTATCTTTGGAGGAAGAAACACTTAAACAGTTCCATTCGAGATCAGTTCACTTTTCCGAAGGGGAATAATTTTTTATTTGAATTATTTAGGGTAGGTTTATTTGCAGCAGTAGGATATGAGATTATGTCAACTAAATTATAATTATGTTGCTCTAAAGATATCCACTGAGACGCCTCTCTCTCTCATTTAACTTGCAAAGAGGATTCCCTCTCTGTTCACTTAGAGACAGGCTGTGTTTATGGATAGCCAGCCTCAATATTCTGAGTGGCAGAATGAAAAATTAATTTTCTTCAAATACATTACTGAATAGTTAACTGCATCTCAGCAACCTATTTGTTTATTATGCTAGAGTTCTCTTCAAAGAGCCTACAGTTCATTATCACCTTTGCCAAAAGGCACCTTTCGAACACACAGGTCGGAGGATGGGAAACAGGCTGTTTTACCTTAACTAAGTCACTTCAAAGTCATTGCCTCTTGGTAAGAATGCAAAGAAGTTCTGGTCCCCCCAGAGTGTGCATTGCAGATGTTGGTCGATGAGGAGCCCCGTGCACTATGCCTCAGTCTCTCCCTAGGCAGAGTCTTAGTGGGACTCACACATATCTGATGACCTGTACCCTCCTTGCTTCCCCCATGGATCCCTCATCTTCTATCCCAAACTCTCTGTATCTGCCAGGGCCTTCTCAACCCCTTTTCTTAAACAGACTGGACTGGTAAGTTTACCAGAATTCTGAGGATTTGGCATAGGTACGGCCTCATCCCCAGGACCACACTCCAGTTCTCCAAGCTGGACCCTTATGTCCGCCTTTTCTAAAGGAGCCATTTCCAGCGTTGCTGGCTTTTAGTGTAATCATTTGTGTGTTCAATGGTCTGTTAATACATGCTAATTACTGAGTGGCTTACACCGCGGTTCTCAACCTGTGGGTCATGACTGCATTAAAGGTCTGCGGCATTAGGAAGTATGAGAACCACTGCCTTACACTGTGCCTTGAAAAGCTCACGGTCTTTTTCAGGGGTGGGCAGAACGCACCCCTGAGAAAGTCCTCATGCTGAAGGATCAGACTCCAGTCACCTCAACCGCTTCCTCAAATGAGTCACTGGCAACACAATTCCTACTTAGAGGCAAGCAGTGTGTTCAGTCTTTGTGCAGCTCATTGTTCAGAAAAGGAACACCTGAGGAGAAATATTCCCTTTCCTAATTGTCAGATTTAAGACATGCGCATCCTGGCCTGTTAAAATATTAAAGCTGTTCTGTACACAACCTACTACAGGCAGGCTGTTCCTCTACAGGTCTCAGTCTGTGCCCCAGGGCCCTAGCAGACATCACCCTGTTCAGGATATTCATGAGAAAAAATCCCCAGATGAATTCGTGGCACCTACAAGAAGCAAATCTCAGGGAAGAAGATGAAAGCTTGGCTTGGCGGGCTTAGGATAGGTTTTTTTTCTTCAGGAGGTACAAGGAGTCCTCATGCTCAAGAGAAGAAATCAGGAGGAAATATGGGAGCAGAGGCAAGAAAACTATGTGTTGAATAAATTTCACAGCATGTGACTTCTGGGATTTTTTTTCCATGTGAAGTCATGGGTGCCAAACAAGCAGACAAAATAAATAAGGTCCCCAAATTTTACCAACAGCCTACTGTGTCCCCACCTTAGTGTACTAAGTTCTCTGCAGAAGAGGTTCTCAAATTTAGTCCTGCCAGAACCACCTGGAAGGCTTGTGGCACACAGCCTGCCAGGTCCTGTTCCTGGAGTTTTGGATTCGGTGGATCTGGGTTAGGGGCAGGGAATCTGCATTCCCAGCAAGTTCCCACGTGATGCTGATGTCACAGATCGGAGGGCAGCCCCACTGTGAGGAATGCTGCTGAATGAAACCTGTTGAACAGTGTAAAATGGGGCTTTTCCAAAACATTTTGACCCTGGACTCCTTTGTTCACGTGCTATCTTACAAGACAGTCAGAATTCCAGTTTAGAAAGGAAGACTGAGGTGTTCAAGGTGAACGTTTTCTGAATAATAACAAATGAGGGGCCTCATCTCCCATGGCTGGCTCCTCCTCTGTGCCTGCTGTACACGGAACACAAGGAATGTGCAACCCCAGTTCACTGACCGTAGATTTTCTGCCCTGACCTCTGGCTCCCCCTGGTGGCAACACCACTAATCCTACCTCCATGGGGCTTTGCAGAATTTACATATCGGCCCCAAGCTGGGTGAGGGGAGCGACTTTGAATTAGATAAAATATTAAGAAGGACTTTTAAAAATAATTTGATTGAATCATAATTGTGTACATTGGTGCAATCATAGGGCACGATGTGCTTCATATACATTCAGAAATATTTTGATCATACTGTTACAGATAGCCTTCATGGCATTTTCTTGATTACTATATAAAGACTGGTGAAACTTATT
>CAUYON010040882.1:0-33669 GCA_963573935.1 Arctocebus calabarensis
CACTGGAGTTCTCTCCCTCTACCAGGAGCTTTAGTGTTTTCTGTATTCTTTTCTGTGAATAGATTCTGTCTTACCACTGGGGGGTGAGGGGAAATAATGTAATGAAGAATAATAAAATACATGTTAATTGCAAAAAAAAAAGAAAAAGAAAACTAAGAAAGTTATAAAGATAATGCCTAAACTGAGACTAATTAGATTTTTCTGCTTGATTTCATTTATGTATCAGTTTACCTTAACAAATGTTATTATTGAATAATGGAATTTTATAATACAGATAGCACAGACTATTTCATTACCTTGCCCATAAGGAAGGTATAGATATTTGCTTATCTGTTTAAATTAGAACAGACTTTATCAGCTTTGCCCTTACCTATAGTGAATGATTTGTAACAATAATATAATCTAGACAGAAAAAGGCATTTGTTTTTCTATTTCAGTGTGCAATTTGTTTAAATCTGGAGATAGTTTCCAGAGATCTGCAAATCATATTTTGATTTCCTAATTCGTTCTTTTCTTCTGCAATGTCCTATATATTCTATGCATAATACAATACTATGTTGCTGATTATATTATCATTAACTCCTGATTTATGTATAACTCATGAGTTCTGAGTCTTCTGTGTTTTTTCAGAATGAATGACTCTATGTCTTTTTGCATAATTAATAATACTTGCAGTTTGAAAGAAGGAAGATCTAAATTAATGGAAACGTAATTCTGCTTTGCAAGTTAAATCTATTCTATGGAAACATCCAATAGGAATTGATTGTATTTGTTATTTGTTATCATTTTTTCAAGACTTTTTTAAAGAATGTATTCAAAGATATTTCACTTTCTCTATAAGAATAATTTTTTTCTAGGGAATCTGAAACATTAATGATTTAAGGATTCAGAGCTTCTGCAATCTAAAGTGTATTATATTTGAGAACTTCAAATTATTTTATAAATGTTAATTTTTTTATTTTGTATATGTACTAATATACTGTTACCATCAATGTGTACTATCAGCTGTATAAGCTGGCTTTAAAGTCCTGAGCACATCTCTGTTTCCCGTTAGTCTTACAAATTATGATTATAGGAAATGCTTAATTGATTATCCACATGGAACATTCTACCAGGAGAGGCTTGCAAGTATTCAGAGAACACGCTGTCAGTTTTTCCGTTGTGGATTTGCTGTTTGACCTTAGCATGACTGTTCTGGGCAATACAGAACCATGAGTGGAATCTAGTTCCAAGTGGGGAAAATACACTAGTGTTGCATGTACAACACTATGGGACCAGCAGGACCTAAGCTACCCCAGAAAAAAGTTTAGCTCCAAACAGAAAGAACCTCACAAACAAAGGAGGGCAGAAGTCCAAATTTGGGGGAAGTACTCTATCACTCTTATTTACCAAAAAAAAAAAAAAAAAAAAAAAAAAATCCCTAAAAGTCCACAGAGAAGCAGCATCTGCTTCCTTGGTCTGTGTGTGTTTTTGAATAAATTCCCAAGTCTTTCTTTGACCTCAACACAGTCTATTGAGAGCAGTTGGCAGGCACAGATTTGAGCCCACATTCCCCTAATCTGCCTTCCAAATTCCTTCTTGCATTTTGCTTGGTCGTATCCTGTGAGTTTCAGCTTGGCATTTCAGCATTTGTCACTGATCCTATTTTAAAAATCAAGCTTGCCGTTGTTTTGGCGCAGGTACTTTAAAAACAAAAATTGAATAGCAAGAAACTATTCAGGAGGTCTTGGGAAGGAGGGCAAAACCAGCTGTTCCTTGTTAAGAAGAGTTGACTGTGGAACCCAGGTTTCTTCGGGCTTCTGGTCTTGTCTTTTGCCCATTCTTTCTCCTCTGGCGTCAGAGCAGATATATCCATTGACTTAAGATAAGAATAAAAGCGAGTTCCTTTTCCCATATTTCAGGGAAAAAACCCAAAGTTGGGAATGCAAATGTTTATTTTAAACTTGTGATAGGAATTAAATTGTGCAGAAGCCTGGTCCTAGGAAGAATTGCAATATTTACTTTAGGGTAAGGCTTTCCCATTTTTACATCACTTTTCCAGATGCCACTTCTCTAATTCTCAGATATTGTTGTGATAAAACTTGCTGTTTAACTTTCTTCTTCAAAAACATACTTGTTCTATGTACTATGCTCTCACAGAACTGGGAAGGAATTAGCTGGGTAACTAATTTACATGAAAGTATTACAATAATAATTGGTAGATGTATTAGCTTTAAAATTTAAATGCATACTAGTGACGCCTCTATTCTAATCATGGAAATGTCTGTTTTTTTCATAGGACATTTCCGAGGGTTTTTTGGTAAGAGTGGGCTTTTCAGTAGCTGCTAAATCACATTACATAGGCATCACCTACTGTGCCTACATGCAAATGAATGTAGATCTTTACCTATGTTATTTCCTATGTAATATGAAGAGTATGTTAAGTGTCTTTGTGTATTATGTATTTTAGTTAGGTCTCCTCGGGTATCATTGGTTATCTGAGCCTGATTAATAAAAACAACTTGCATGAAATAAATTCTGATGTTCTTGATTAATTAGTTCTTGCCTGGAGTCTTTTCAATAAAAAACAGTCTATTCTCATTACCAAAGGCAGGAAGGCATAAGATGTGGGGTTAAATGATATCAACCTCAGTTTGGTTTCCCGTGACATTTCTTTTCAGGGGAGCAGATTTATTTTAGGAGATGACAGTTCTGCTAGACAAATGTGGATAGCTAAAAAGTGCTAGACCAGAAAGGGTAGGCTGGGTACTTGGAATATGAGCCCTAAAATGAGATGAAAACCCAGGATTCAAGATGTTCAAATGCCTCTTTGTACTTTGCAAGTGCAATTCTTAACGAGGGATATCTATGAAGGCTCTTTTCATTAAATCCTATTTTTTTGACCAGTTTATTCCTGGTAGTCACTGATGTACTTCAATTTGCACTTTCTTAGTTTATAAAGTGAGTTTATCTATTGTAGAAGCCCTGACTGTAGTTAGTTAAAAGTATCTATTAAAGGTGGAATGATAAAAAACACTTTGAAAGGAACCATTTTGATGAAATATCAACTTGGGGATAAAAACATGACAGTTAAAGTTTTTAATATCTTCTACTACTTTTTCACTAACAGTTCTCTCAAGTAACCATCTTTCCTGCTGTGTGGTAGTAGGCTTCCTCAATATCATTTCAGTTCAATCCTATAACATTCTGTCATTTACATTTAGTAAAATTTTATTTTAGTTGTTAACCAACCTTCCTTACTCTTCATACTTATTCCTTTGGTATTGGTTTGGTGAGGAGGAAGAGGACTTTTCCTGTGAGGATCCAGCAACTTCACAACAGTGCAGAGCTGTTTGGTTGATTGAACTCCTGCTCTTGGGATGAGAACCACCCTTCATGGGTAGTGCAACTGCTCTTCCTTTGTTCTGGAGCTCACTGCTTTTCTCCCCACGTGGCTCCATGTGATGGGCTTCCACTTGCTGGCACTCGTCCTAGGGTGAATGATCTGATCCAAACTTTCTGGCTAATTAGTCACAATTAGGACATGACGTTGGGTTTTCTGATTTCATTTGACGGGCTCTTTCCACTGTAATGTTGGAATCCATCATGGTTAGTCAAGGAAATAGAAACTATGCTAGATATTTCAAACAGAAGAATTTAATTTATTAGAGGAAACTGGTTGTACTGGTAATGTAAGAGAAAAGAAATTGAACAGGGGAGAGGGAGACAGCCCACAGGATAGCAACTGCAAGGAACTACTATTATTTCTAGTGCTCAAGTGTGTTACTGGAACCTGTGTAGTGGGAGCTAGGATCAGGACAGGAGCTACCTGGCAAAAGCTAGGACCACCAAGGATGAGGTTGTCTCCTGGGAGCTGGAGTCACAGAAAAGCTCCTGTCATTATCAGAGAAGCCAGCCACAGTGGAGAGAGACAGGGCGAAGTATCTGGATTCTTCCTTCATCCTGTCTGCCTTCTGCCTGTGTCCCGTTTCTCTTTTCCAGTTCTTACCTTTTGGGGAATACAGATGTAGTTGTCCTGATAGTATCAGAAGAATATGTAGCTATGGACTAAGAAAAAACACGGCATGTGATGGTATCTCTCATAACTAAGTTCCAAAAGAGTAAAAAGAAGCAGACACCCAGTAGGGTCAGTATTTAACTATTATATGAGTAATAAATATTATGCAAGTAGAAATGAGAAAAGGAGACATAACGGATGTATTGTTTATTCCTTTTTATTCTCATCATACCTTTTGCTATTATACTACCTTTTCATTTTTCCCCATCACAAAAGGAGATAAATGAAGATGGAGAAGAACCAGAAAGAAGAGATGAGGGTAGGGGGAAGCCGAGGGGAATCATCAGAGAAACAAATGCAGAGAGGTTCAAACAGGCACAGACAACAGAGGCAGAAAAGCGAGGCTAGTAATGCAATTATAAATCAAAGTTTGGAAATAATACGATACACGCCACATTTTAACGAACAGTCTCCTTATTTAAATAAGAGGAAGGAAGATGAGTTGGGAGGGTGAGTGGAAAAGACCTAACAAAAAAGTCCTCCTCCCAGCGCATCAGTTGCTTTTAGGCTGACCTTGATTTCCCGCCCCCAAAGCAAGTACCGCAGTTGTTTAATCCTCTGAGCTGGTGGTGTGTCCCAAATCTCTTGTTTTTATGAATACTTTGCATAGCTTTTCCATATGTCTTTAAATCATTTATACTCAAAGGTCTAAGTTTGGACAGCAGACGGAAGCATAAACAGCAAAGGAAAGCATCCTATAGAAGAGAGAGTCTTAACACTTGACCATGAACAGAGGATAGAAACCAGACACCTTCAATTACTTTTGTTTACTACTACCCCTCAGAGCTCATCTTGCTGCTGCTCTAAGCAAGTCACCTGCTTAGTTTCATTAGTGTCTGTTTAATTTCCATCCCTGGACTCCAGTTATGGTCAGGTAATTGCTTTGTCACCTCTTACCCACATTTGGAATGTTCATGTTGACAGTCCTGTAACTTCAAACAAGTCACTGATTTTTAAGAAAGTTCTACTTTTGTTAGTTATTAAGAAATGGTTATTGAGGAATGCAGAGACCACCATTTAAATAACTTTTACCAACATCCAATATCATGACAGAATTCCTGATGTAGAGGGAGACTGGCAGGTGGGGAAGGAGAGGCAGAGAGGAATCGTTGGCAGGCCCTGTGTGTATCATCTTCTCAGTTTAGAAGCCCATATGGTGCTTCATAATGCTCTGTTCAATTGCCATATAGTTTTAGTCTATATCCTATTAAAAATAAACTATATTAAGGAGAGTACTCCAGTTAAACTATAAATTTCATGTTCACAAGAATTTTTCAGAAGTATCTTGAGTTTAATATAGACTGACCTTGAAAGATAAATCGAGACATATAGTTTTTAATGAAAAAAAATTTATTTCTAAAAGAACTGTTTCTACTATTTAGCCTGTCAAGGACATAAAGATTACATGTCTTTGGTTAAAATACAGTTAAAGAGGCAGGGCGCAGTGGCTCATGCCTGTAATCCCAGCACTTGGAAGGCCGAGGTAGGTGGATTGCCTGAGCTCACAGGTTTGAGACCAGCCTGAGTCAGAGAGAGACCTCGTCTCTAAAAATAGCCAGGTATTGTGGCAGGCGCCTGTAGTCCCAGCTACTTGGGAGGCTTTGGCAAGAGAATCGCTTGCGCCCAAGAGTTTGAGGTTGCTGTGAGCTATGACACTCTACCAAGGGTGACAAAGTGAGACTCTGTTTCAAAAAAAGAAATACATTTAAAGTACAATTTTAATGTTGTAAACAAAATAGAAAATAGAATGAACCACAATATAATAAATAAAACCTCCCCCAAATACTCTATTGCCCATAATCAAGGCATGCCCCCTTCCCTCTGTGACCTCATGTATGATGTGGGCCCTAATTTAAAACCCTGCAGATGAACTACACAAAGCAAGTCATAATCCCTGCCCCTAAGAATCTTTTAATCTGGTTTATATGATCAGATAGAGAATTGTAGTGGCTCACCACAACTGTCAGTGATATATTAGGGTCTAATCTCACAGTGGGTCAAATACTGTGCTACTTGGAATTAATCATACTGATCTGTACATTTAATTTCTAGGATAATTTTTGGAAAACATAAATATACTTAAAAGGAACTGGACTTGATTTTCTATAATCTTATTGATATTGTTATATCTGAGCTATTTACACTATCAACATTTCACATAGAGTCTAATTACAAAGAGTGATTTGAGTGGTCTTCTGTGTGACACTGACTGTGTAAGGGGGCCATCCTCTCCTCTGATGGCGATCCTTCCTACCACCCACGGCTTCCTGGACTTGTATCTTAAGGGAAGTAGAGCAGCTGCCTTAAGCAGACTCACTCAGAGCGCACTCATAAAAACACAGATGCCTAAAAAAGCACAAGGGAAAACAAGATTTGGAAGCAATGCCTACCAATGATAGTTGTTCTAAATGTACTCACATTCGGATTTTCTTTATCTGGTTTTCGGACATGGAGACATATGCTTATTTTCATTAACATGATTTCCCCCCAAAAGATAAATATATGATTTTGGCAGAGAAGTCAAAACAAATGTGAAAATTGAGAAACGTCCAAGTTATTATCTTGACAATTGGCTTTTATACACCAGTTGGACATCTTCAAGAACCAAGGATTTATCATCCATTGACGTAAGCTCATCGTGTAGAAATTCTTTTTATTTTTTTTTTATCGTGTAGAAATTCTAAAGATATGCCATGGAATTGAGAGATTTCTATTCCCAAAATAGGTACTATTATTTTACTGCTTAACAGAATAATAGAATTTACCTTATAGGATAATATGAGATTCATAAGAATTTTAAATACTAAAAAATACAAATAAAATAATTCATGGAATTCAATACTTGGAATATCATAGGTAATTTAATTCATTAAATTACTTTGAGAAGGCAATGCTTGATTTAAAAATTGTCTAATAATAGCAAAACATTTTATAATTATATAAATTAATAAGGTAGGTTAATTAAGATAGTTTTTCATTTTTTTCAAATGTTTCTAAATGCCTGACATAAAACTCCCCAATAGATTTTAATTTTAGTCATTTGTTCTTAGAATTAATAGTTTTATTCATTGCAAAAGGAATTTTAATACCCAGATATAGCTTTTGGCTAGTTATTTCCTGCTTCAGTTATATAAAGCTTCACTTACTATAGTTAATTTTGAGATTTTAAAACTTAATTAATATTTCCTTTTCTAACATGTAGAGATAATTAAATCTCAAGCAGATTTGCTTATAACCATCCTGGCTAAAAACAAAACACTTTTAAACCTCCTATGTTCATAGCATTAAAATACTCCTTTATAAATTAAATTAATTTACATATGAGCAAATATAGATCTAAATGTCAGTCTATTGTTTTGTTTACAGCATTGTTTACATGTGTTATAGTTTTAAATAAACTTTATTAGATGTTGAGTCTTACAAGGATACTCTAAGGTCAGTGGGTAGGGCAGCTTTTCTTATATCCCTTCCACATCAGACTGATGGATTCATGTTTTGAGTGCATCTTTCTACCCAGGACAATGGTGACCTTGTTATATGAGTGACCTCTCCAAAACTTCGTGACAACTCAGTGAAGTAAGTTTGTTGATTAGTACTTTATGTTGGAGGAAACTAGAAATATTAGCAGTTTCTCCAAGGTTACTGAGTTAGTAAGTGATGAGGCTGGGAATAGATTCAAGTTTATCTTAACCTCTTTTTTGCTTTTTATTTCTAGATGAAGGAACTGAAATATAGAGAGCATAAGTTTACATCACTAGCAAGACTAGGGGCAGAAGCTGAACTCAGTCACTCTGAATTTGAATCCAACACTGATTCTACTCTACCAGCATGCTGCTCCAGTATTGTAGAAATCGTTATAAATACAAGTTTTCCATTTAAGTTCTGGGAGGTTAGCAGTAACTTTCAGTAGGTCTACATTAGATGTTATTATATGCATCTATTTTGAACTGAATATATCCTTTGAGATCTAAATGCACTGTATTTCTGTTTTCTGATTTTATAGTCAATCAGTCTTTTACTTTCTTCTTTCCTTTCTTCCTTCCTTCCTCCCTCCCTCTTTTCCTCTTTCCATCTCCCTCACTCCTCCTTTCCTAGATAAGTGCTGCAATTTTATCTGGAGTTTTAGTTTATGGAATGGGAAGGGCAGTTGGGTTCTCATGCATGGAATAATCCTGAATGTACAACTGGGTAATGATATTTAGTATTTTATGGAGCTTTCGGTTTGGGGTAGGTCATGTGCATATATGTGTGTATTAACATACAGTACTGTAAGTAAAGAGTCATGCATTTGTTGTTGATGTGAATTAAGAGCAACAGAAATATACATGTATATTACTATTTTTGTTAATTGCATTTATTAAAACTTCCTAAGTTGCTAACAATTTTTATACCAGTCTTTGACAATCAGTGTACATATGAAGAAATGTATAACTGTACAAGTCACGATCACATATCATTTTGAATGTGAAAACGTGGCTTTACTGTTCACTAACTGAAACCAAAAAAGAACAAATTTTTTATTTTAAAAATATAGAGAATTTGGTTAACTCAGACATTATTTCAGAAGTATTTATTATACATCAGTGTGGCCAATTTATAATGTGGCAAGGTATTGAGGGGGGTGAGATTCTCTCTTGTATAATAACCACCCTTTTCTGTATCATATCTCTTTTTCCATGTAATCAAGCTCTCATGCCCTCTGCTGACTCCCTCATTCTTTCAAGAAATGATTTGATGTCAGTAATTTATGCCTTTGTGAAAGTTTGGGTCCGTTTCTTACTTGTTCAACAGTTACATGTATTTTAACATTTTTAAATAATGCTACAATAAAAAGCTTTGTTCCCAAAACAATTTAGGCACTATCAAGCAAGTAGAGAAATTTGGGAAACAAGGGAAAAATGACTTCTTGAGCATAGCTAAGTGAACTTCTAATCCATATCTGCATAAAACTGACCAGGAAATGAACGAATCATTTGATAGGTGTTTTCACAAGTGCTTATTAAAAATGAACTTTATTGTCAGTGACTGTCTATTGTACCTATACTACCATCAGGCTATTCATTCCAAACTGTATGATGAGCTTGGCATTACAGTCTCAAAAGCATTCAATAGCAGAGTTACACAATTTGTCCTGGCAAAATGATGTCATATACATCATGTCATGACATATGCCACAAAGGAAAATGACGGCTTTTTATAGTTAATGAACAATGAATCAAATATGCTCATAGACAGCTTTAAGTTAGGATGGAAACAATGTTTATATTCAATTTCTTTGAAAGCTAGCAGAGTTATGTTAAAAAATATTCCTGTTTGGGTTAAATTCAGAACTTTGGTATATGCTTGGGATGCCTCTGAAAGCTCACTGTTTGTTCTGGGCACTCAAAATAAAATTAATACAAGCCCACTGTTTGCCTAGCAGCTTGGGGAAGGACAGAGACAATCTTGAAAGCTCCTAATTATTTGTGATGGCTCTGGAGTGTCTTTTGCTTCTAATTTTTAATGAGGGGTGTGTGTGTGTGTGTGTGCAAACAGAATTTAAGATCGATTCTGATAACTTGGGAATTTACCATAAGTAAAACAGACCACTTTTGTGGAACTGGCCTCTATTTTGTGATCTTTCCAAAGAGATCTTTTAAGGACAGTGTGGATGCTCTGGCCATTTCTAACTATATAGATTGATTTTGACATGATCTTAGGTATGGAATTGCAGTAGTGATTGGTGAAGATGTGAATGGTAGGCCTGGCCATAACATTACTATTGAAGGCTCAACTCTTAGCTTATTTGATGTTAATGTTTGATTTTACTGAATGAGTACTTTTTACTACTTAAAATTAAAATGTAGTTTTATAAAATTTGAGGCCATATGTATTTGATTCAACCAGTTTTAACAAGCATTGCAGAACACAGTAGAGGAGTATAGACCTAAAATATGTCCACAGAATATTTAAAAATCTCTATTCATAGTTACTGACTTTTTTCTTATTTAGAACCCGTTTGTAAGATAACTATTTGATCAATTTTGGAATTAAAAGAAAAATATGTGCAAAGAGCCAGATAAACTGAAGATAGTTTGCTTATATTACGTGATGTAGAAAAGAATATAGGGACAGCCCTGTTAAAAAAAGGTAAAAAATATTAGAGAAAATAATACAATCTAAATTTCTCTGATTTAATGGTTTATGCCCAATATCTTCTCATATATTATATCCCATCAGATAATATATGCAGAAGATATGATTGTTCATATATTCATTTAATAAATATTGGTGGAGCAGCAACTTTTTAAATTTTTTTAATTGTTTTTTATTAAATCATAACTTTGTACATTGATGCATTTATGGGGTTCAGTAATTCCATATACATTGTGAAATGCTTACATGGAACTAAGTAACATCCATCACAATTATACTCATTTCTTAATAGTTTTGAAATGTACAATTGCATCATGCACATTAGGAAAGGTCTCCTCGAATACTTGCCCTCCTCCCATATCCCCCCTCTCCTCCCTTCTCTTTTCTCTTCCCTTCCTCTTTCTGGACTATAGTTATGTTTTGCCATTTGTATGAGTGTGTAGGTGATTATATATTGATTTCATAGTAGTATTGAGTACATTGGATACTTTTTTTTCCATTCTTGAGTTACTTTACAACGAAGAATATGTTCCAGCTCCATCTAGGTAAGCGTAAAAGATGTGGAGTCTCCTTTTTTTTTTATGGCTGCATGGAATTCCATGGTATACATATACCACAATTTGTTAATCCATTCATGGGTTAAGATCCAATGGTGATAAGTAGCAGGGTTCATCTCTTGGTTCTCTATTCTGTTCCTTAAATCTACTGCTCTGTTGTTGTGCCAGTACCATGCTATTTTGATCACTATAGATTTATAGTATAGCCTGAAGTCTGGTAATGTGATACCTCCTGATTTGTTCTTATTTCTGAGTAATGTATTTGCTATTTGAGGTTTTTTCTGATTCATATAAAATGAAGAACTATTTTTTCAAGTTCTTTAAAGTATGACAATGGTGCTTTAATAGGGATTGCATCAAATCTATAGATTGCTTTAGATAGTATGGAAATTTTAACAAAGTTGATTCTTCCCAGCCATGACCATGGTATGTTTTTCCATTTGTTAACATCTTCAGCTATTTCTTTTCTCAGCGGTTCATAGTTCTCTTTATAGAGGTCTTTCACATAGGAATAGAGTTCTTGATTGTTTTTTTCAGCTCAACTATTGTTGGTGTATACAAAAGCTACTGAGTTGTAAGTATTGATTTTGTATCCTGAGAGACTGCTCTTTTCCTTGATCACTTCTAAGAGCTTTGAAGTTGAGTTTCTGGGATTTTCCAGGTATAGGATCATATCATCAGTGAAGAGTGAGCTTTTGATCTCTGATTCTATTTGGATACCCTGATCACCTTCTCTTGCCTGATTGTGATGGCTGAGACTTCCATTACTATGTTGAAAAGCCGTGGAGACAATGGGCATTCTTGCCTCATTCCTGATCTGAGTGGAAATGTTTTCAATTTTACATACATTCCATATGATACTGGCTGTGGGTTTGCTGTAGATGGCCTCTATTAGTTTAAGAAATGTCCCTTCTATGCCTATTTTCTTAAGAATTCTGATCATGAAAGAAAGCTGGATATTATCAAAGGCTTTTTCTGTGTCAATTAAGAGAATCATATGGTCTTTGTTTTTTATTTTATTGATGTGATGTATTATATTTATAGATTTGCATATGGTGAACCAACCCTGAAATAAAACCAACTTGATCATGGTGTATAATTTTTTGAATGTGTTGTTGAATTCTATTTGCTAAGATCTTTTTTTTATTTGCTAAGATCTTATTGAATATTTTTACATTGATAGTCATTAATGATACAGGTCTACAATTTCTTTCTTTGTTGGATCCTTTCCTGGTTTGGGGATCAGGGTGATATTTGCTTCATAGAATGTGTTGGGAAGTACTCCTTCCTTTGGTATGCTTTGGAAAAGGTTGTATAATATAGGTACTAGTTCCTCTTGAAAGGTTTGATAGAGTTCGGATGTGAAGCCATCTGGTCCTGGAATTTTCTTTTTAGGGAGATTTTGTATTGATGCTATTTTAGTGGTTGATATAGGTCTATTCAAGGTTTCTAATTCTTTCTGGCTGAGTCTAGGACAGTTGTGTGCTTCCAGGTATTGGTCCATTTTCTTCAGATTTTTATACTGGCAATAGAGATTTTAGTAGTAATCATTGAGGATTGTTTGAATTTCTGAAGTGTCTGTTGTTATTTCTCCTTTATCATTTCTGATAGATGATATTAGAGATTTTACTTTTCTATTTCTGGTTAGGTTGGCTAAAGGTTTATAATTTTGTTAATCTTCTCAAAAAGCCAACATTTTGTTTTGTTGATCTTCTGAACGATTTTTTTGTTTTCAATTTCATTTAATTCTGCCCTAATTTTGGTTATTTCTTTTCTTCTGCTGAGTTTGGAGTTGCACTGTTTTTTCCTTTTCCAGATGCTTGAGATGATCTATTAAGTTGTTGGCTTCCTCTCTTTCTGTTTTCTTGATGAAAGCTTCCAATGTTATAAATTTCCCTCTTAGGACTGCCTTTGCATTATCCCACAGGTTTTGATAATTTGTGTCTTCGTTATCATTTTGTTCCAAAAATTTGGTAATTTCCTTGTTAATCTCATCTTTGACCCAGATATCATTCCACCTATGATCATTTAGCTTCCATGACTTTGTTTGAGTCTGAAGACTCCCATTTAGTTCAACTTTTATTCCATGCTGGTCTGAGAAGATACAAGGAGTAATTTCTACACTTTTAAATTTGCTGAGGTGAGACTTGTGTCCTAGGATATGATCTATTTTGGAGGATGACCCATGGGCTGATGGGAAGAATGTATATTCACTTTTATGAGGGTGAAATGTTCTGTAGATGTCTGTAAAGTCCACTTTTTCTAGGGTCAGGTTTAAGTCTAATATTTCTTTGTTTAGTTTCTTCTCGGAGGAGCTATAAAAAACTGTCAAAGGGGTGTTAAAATCTCCAACTATTATTGTGCAGGAAGACATCAAGTTGTTCATATCCATTAGGGTCTGCTTTATGAATTAAGGAGCATTCTGGTAGGGTGCATGACTGTTTATTATTGAAATCTCTTCATGTTGGATGCTTCCCTTTTCAAATATGTAGTGACCTTCCTTATCTTTCTTTATCTTTGTTGGTTTAAAGCCAATTATATCTACTACTAAAATTGCAACCCCTCCTTTTTTCTCATTTCCATTTGCCTGTAATATACAAGTCCATCCCTTCACCCTGAGTCTATTTTTATCCTATGAGGTAAGGTGAGATTCTTGTATACAACAGATATCCAGTCTGAGTTATGTATCCAGTCAGCCAGCCTGTGCCTCTTTAGAGGACAATTTAAGCCGTTCACATTAATTGAGAGAATTGATAAACCTGGTTGTATTTTGGGTGTCATGATTTTTGGATGTCCAGTGTACATTTTTAATCCTTTCACCACTGTGGAAGTTGGGTTTTGTTCAAAAATTTATGGGTGAGTTTATTTTGGAGGTAGAGCATGGCACTGGTCATTGTGGAGGATGGGTCTGAGAATTTCCTGGAGAGCTGGTTTAGTTATGGAAAATTTCTTTAACATGTCTATGTCATTAAAGTATTTGATTTCTCCATCACAAATGAAACTCAGTTTAGCTGGATACAGGATGCTGGGCTGAAAGTTGTTTTGTTTTAGGAGACTGAAGGTCGATGACCATCTTCTTCTGGCTTGAAACATTTTGGCTGAGAAATCTAGTCATTCTGATATTTCTCCCTTTGTAGGTGATGTTTTCCTTATGTCTGGCTGCTTGCAGAATTTTCTCCTTCATCTTAACTTTGGCAAAGTTAATCACAATGTGTCTAAGAGATGCTTCATTTGGATTGAGTCTGGAGTTCTGAAACTGCTATCTGAAGTCCTATATCTCTTGCAATGCTTGGGAAATTCTCCTCCAAAATCTCTTGGAGTAGAGAATCTGTACCTTTAGGACCATCCTTTTCTCCTTCGGGAATACCTATAAGACGAATGTTTGATCTTTTGGAGTGATCCCACAACTCTCTCAGGGAACGATCAGTTTTTACTCTCCATTTGTCTGCCTCTTTAAGTGTTTGGGATTGTTCAAAAGGTCTGTGTTCAGTTTCAGAGATCCTTTCTTCTGCGTGCTTAACTCTATTACTGAGAGATTCTACTGTGTTTTGGAGCTTCTTAACTAACTTTTTCATTTCCTTGAGCTCTGTTATCTCTTTTCTCATTATGTCCATATCTTTGGTGACTTGGGCTTTGAATTCACTAATTTTTTGAGACAACTTTGGAACTATTCTTTGGGGTTCAATTTCTATCTTTTCTTACATTCTATTTATCTTATTTCCAATCCAGATTCTGAATTCGATTTCTGACATTGTTGCCATTTGTTTATGCATGGCATCTTCAGTTGTATGTCCTTTGTTATTTCTTGGTGGTTTGATCTACTGTGGTTATTCATGTTACCAGAGTTCTTCTGTTGGGTTCACATCATATTTATTTTCCACCATTTGGTTATTGGAACTGGTAGGGTGAAATTGAATTAGGGTTCCCAGTTAGTAGAGATATCACCTTACCAAAGAGCTAGGCCTTGTAATTGTGGCTTGTCTCCTACAATCTTACAAAGGCCTCTTTCAGAGTTTTAGCCAGAGACTCTGAGGACCTACTTGGTGAGACAGTGCAAGCTAGCTCTGTTTAATATCAACTAACCTATACCCTATCTTAAGAAACCACAGTATTAGGTTTAAACCTCAACTGTGAAGAGATACAAATAGCTACAACACCCAGCCCCCACCTTCAGTTCTTTTCCACTACAGAACTTGAAGGTCAATCTCAGAATGTCCCCAAGTGGACAACCCCAGACACAGGTTCCAACCAAATTGTCTCAAGCAGTGCAAACCCTGCCCAACAGAGAGGGATTCAAGGGTCTCCAACAGCACAATTGGAGCCAGGAATCCACACTCCCATCCACCAGACTTAGCCCACACTGTTGTTCTCCTCTCTGCTCACAGGCCCAGCTGGAGCCAGGGACCACACCCCCACCACCAGTCCCAGTACAGATCCAACTAGCCTCTGCTTGCCAGACCAGTTGGGGTCAGAGGAGCATGCCCCCCACCTGCCAGTCTCAGTCCACTGCCTGGCAAGCGTCTATTTGCAGGCTCTGTTGGAGTCAGTGCACTGACCCTGCCCTCCAATCTCAGTCCACACACAACTAGCCTCTGCTTGCCAGACCAGATGGAGTCAGGGGACCATGCCCGAGCCTGCCAGTCTCAATCCACTTACTGTCAAGCCTGTTTACAGGCTCTGTTAGAGTCAGGGCACTGCACTCTGCCCACAGGTCTCAGTCCTCACCTGGTAAACCTCTGCTCCCAGCCCTGCGGGAGATAGTGGGCCATGCCTTAGCTCTCAGGTTTTGGTTCACACCCAGTAAGTCACTGCTCGAGGATTCTGTTGGAATCAGGGGATCACACCCTTGCTCTCAGGTCACAGTCCATGCCTATCTCGCCTCTGCTTGCAGGCCTAGCAGGGGCTGGGGACCAGCGCTGTCTGCTGAACTCAGTCCACACAGGGGCAACCACTCTCCCACTGTGGGTACTGTCAGAACTGGGGGTTTTGCACCCCTTCCTGCCAGACACAGCCTGAACCAAGGATCAACACTACCACTAGCTGGGCATAGTCATAACCAGGGTACTGCTCCTTCTCCCACCAAGTGTCCCTTTCTTCCCACACCCTCTTTCTTTCCCATTAGTCACAGATTCTGTCCTGACGGTTGGTGGTCCACATTATGCCCAGTTCTCTCAGGACAAGACCAAACACTCTGTGCTTTGCAGGGGACAGAACTTCAGACCACCATGCAAGGGGGAAAGGGTGGACTGGGAATTTTGATTTGTGGGGGAAAATATCTGTTCAATTTTATGCCTGGTGGGGTAGTGTCTAGAGGTTCATAAATGGGACATTGCAGGAGAAAGAAACCTGGAATTTAGCAGCTGTCTCCAGCAAAGTAAAATGAGAGGTCTTTTGTTCCCTGCTGGTTCTCAGATAGCCTGCAGCAGGCCCCCTGCTTGGGGGAGGGGTCTCATGTCCTCTAGTCGATAGGCTTTGTACCTATGAATGCTCTTCCTTGGAGTTACAGCTTGCCGAACTTCTTCCACGGCTCAGCTCCCCATCTTTTGCTTCATAGAGTTCAATTTCATGCAGTTTTTCTTCTTCGGCTCAGGGGCCTCTGTCGAGGGTTGCTACTAGTCGACCATCTTCCCAGAATTTGGAACACTTACTTTATTCCAAGGTCTGTTCTAGGTTTCTGTGTATATATCATCAAGCAAGAGTGACATGGTCCCCATGAACATAAATCACAGAGCTACCATTTGAGAAAGAGCAACACCCCATGAACAAGTAAATAGCAGGGTGATGTGACTAGAAGTATCGCCTAAAGTTGTCTGATACTTTAGGTTGGAGGATGGAGGGAATGGCAGTCTCAAAGGTTCTAAGTCAGGAAAGAGCTTTGTACTTTGCAGGATTAGGAAAAAACCACCAGTGTGGCTGGAGCAGTGGGAAGAAGTCAGTAAGAAGGACACATTTGACACACAAATCAGAATTCAAAATCCTTCAACAGTTTCAAAATTTGTCAAGAGCTTTCCATTGCATCTAGAACTAAATCCCAGGACTTTTCAGGGGTCTCCAAGGCTCTATATGGAATGAGTCTGCCACCCACCTACCAACTCTTCTGTTTACTTCCTGTCAGCAGCATGCCCCACTGCTGATTGTCCAGTGGCAGGTGTCTCCAGCCTTAGAATGTTATTTGCTATTCCCTCTGCTTGAAATTCTCTTTCCAAAGATATGTACATGAATTCTTTATTTTTTAAAATTTCATTTTCATTCTCTGCTCAAATGTTAGAACCTTAGAGAAGCCGTCCCTCAATATCAGTGTAAAATCTACCCCTCCCTCCACTCTATTTTTTATCCTGCTTCTTCCAGTTGTCACAGCTGAGTAAGAAATTACCCAAAGCTTTGTTGCTAAAATCAATATTGTTATTTATCATTTCTCACAGTTTTTATGAATGAGGAATTTGAGAATAGTCTAGCTAGTGGTTCTGTTTCTGGGTATTTTATAAAGTTGCATTCAGACTGTGGCTGAATGTCATTCATTTACACATGTGGCACTTGATCTGGAAAGACTCAAAAAACTAAAGACAAGAAGATCTTTCTCTTTCTATAGGGACTCTCCAGCATGGTGGCTTCAGAGGAGTCAGGTGTTTTACTCTCCAGCAGGGCTTCAGAGGTAAATGCCTCAAGAGAGCTAGCCAGGTAGAAGCCATATTACCATTTATGAATTATCCTTGGAAAGTGAGTCAGTGTCACATCTGTGCATTGTATTGGTTGAAGCAGTTACAAAGGTTTACAGCTTGAAGGGAGGAGGGGGAATGTCGGCCTCATCTCTTGGTGGATAAGCAGCAGTATGACATTCTAAGAACATGTGGAATGGTACATAGATATTCTCCAATTTAGAAAAAATAATCTTCAACATTGCTTTATTCTTTCTCCAAAGAAGTTTTCCTTCTATCTCTTCTTTATATGCCGTATAAAGATAGGACTTTTAATATCTTGTTTATGGTTGATCAATTTTCTTTGTTGAATAGATCAATGATATAGAATGGACTCAACATTTTCTGTTGTTGAATGAATAAATATTTCCTGAATCAATGATCTACGAAGCAACAGAAGTATTATGGAAAGTAATGTTCCAGAGATGGAAGATTTTTAATAGCCCGTAAATGTTTGAGAAACACAATAAGAGAATAGAACATACTAAAATTATCCTTCAAAGTCAATTGGTTTTCATGATGTGTACCTAAATAGCAAAAAAAAAAAAAAAAGAAGAAAAAAATTTCCTGTGAAATATTTTGGAAAAACTATGACTTTTCATGACATTATACTTACTGAATTTTCATTTGATACAAATCACAACTGTATGAGGAGTATGACTTTAGGTTTTAATCTGCTCATCTGTACAGATTTTAACATTGGAAATAGCATATTAATCTTTCAGTCACAGTCATGCCAATACAATAATCTAGCCCGTACGGTATTAGTGAGGATGAGCTGTGTGGTACAGTGACCTTATGTTTTGCACTGTTCATTTTACCATTTTCAGTGGACCTACATTCTGTTTCTTTTAAGGCAGGTAGTTGATAAACAGAGGGAAATTTTCCTTGGATCTTTACCAAGATGATGGCAATTTTCTGAAGCCAAGCAATACTTATTTAAAACTCATTTTCCACAATACTCAGTGGAGTTTTTTGTGATACAAACATACAGTATATCTTAAGGCGGATCTCTTAATAACAGCTCTCAAGAACATGAGATCAATTGTTATACCAATAGGGGAAATCGGCTATTTTTCATTCAAAGTGAAAATAACTTAAATGTTCACAGTTGGGAGAATGGTTGAGAAAATAATCTATACCACCATCCAGGGTATAGGCATTTAAAAGATGTTGCAAAAGAAAAGGCAAAAGATTATTTTGCATAGCTGACATGCTTAGCTAACTAAAATTTCAAGATAATTAACTAAAAAATCAGAATAATAAAATTCAGTTAGTGGATAGAAAGTAATATTATATAAAAAATACTAGTTTTCTTATAACCAGCATGCATTAGAAGACATAAAAGGAAAACAAAAAATCACAATCACAACAAAGTGTAAAACACTTAGGACTGATGACCAGATATGAAGGAATAACCTGAGAGGCAATGCAGTAAAGTCTCTGAGTGCAGGCTTTGGAATTAGCCACATCTGAGACTAAATCCTGACTGTCAGAGACAGGCCAGGATGCTCAATCTGTCTGAGCTCTGTATTTCTCATCTATAAAATGGATGAAATAATTGAAATATTGATGTGAGTTTAGCATTTTAAAAATAAAATACATGAAATGTAATTTAAAATGCATCAAACCTTATTAATAGAGCCGTGGGACTTATATAAGATTAGACTGTTAGAACAATCAAATAGTACAGGCGCTTCAGGGACAAATATAGGACTAGTAGTTGTAAAGATATACTGTTTGACAAGGGCCATGACACATACCAAGGAAGGCAGAAGGACAATTTCAATAAATTGTGGTGAAATCTTTGGGGAAAAAAAACCCAGCTAGATGTATACTATTCATCTAAACCCTGACAAAGTCCATATGTGGCAAAGCATTAAATAAAACAATATGCCAGTTGGAATAAAATCTATGTCAGTAAGTATTGGATGTTGACTTCGAAACAATTTCAAGACAAAAGAACAATAGCAAGGGCCACAGATATTGCATTGGTAATAATTATAACATATTACATTTAAACTTGTATATCTTGATTTTTCTAACTTTAGACAATATTACTTTATTCTCCAAGGTAGGTTGAGAATGTCAGTGAGTATAAACTTCCCTCTACCTCTAATTCCCCTGTTTTTCTCTCAATATCTGGCAGCTATCCCATCACTTTTTCCAAGGTTCAGGTAATTTATATTTTATCCTAGATGTATAATGAAATGATTCATGTTTTACCCAGAAGTTAAATTCTAATAACGAAAAACCAACAAACAACATCTGATAATATTGTGTATTAGTGATGTAGAACGTAGTGAATACTTGAGACCCACTGAGTAAGAGATGCTATTCTTTCTTCTTTGCTCCTTTAAACAACTTTATTGTCTAATTTACATGCCATAAAATTCACTCATTTTAAGGCTACAATTAGAAGGTTTTTAGTTTTTAGTAAATATACCAAGTGGTGCAATCATCATCACAATCCACTTGTAGGATGTTTTCATGTTTTCCTTGGCCCAGTAAGAAGCTCAGGTTTTCAGTGAATCATCTTTTGTGCAGGGCAGGTGTGGTGACTCATACCTGTAATCCTAGCACTCTGGGAGGCCAAGGTGAGTGGACTGCTTAAGCTCAGGAGTTCAAGACCAGCCTGAGCAAGAGTGATACCCTTGCCTCTACTAAAAATAGAAGAGCTAGCCTGGCTTTGTGGTGGGTGCCTGTAGTCCCAGCTTCTCTGGAGGCTGAGCCCAGAGTTTGAGGTTGCTATGATGCCAGGGCATTCTTTACCCTGGGCAACAGAGTGAGACTGTGTCTAAAAAAAAAAAAAAAAGTAAAATATATATCCCCTTTCCTGTGTACCCTCAGTCTCAGGAAAGCACTAATCTATTTTGTGACAGTACAGATTTTCCTTTTCTTGACATTTCACTTAAATATGGATTTCTACACTATGTGGTCCCTTGTGTTTGCTTTTTTCATTTAGCAAAATGGTGTTAACGTTTACATGTGTTGTAACATATATAGGTATTTAATTCCTTTTTACCGCTGAACAGCAGTCTGTTAAACTGGCTCTATCACATATTGCTGCTCATTCACTAGTTGATAGATTTCGGTTGTTTCCACTTTTTGGCTATTATAAAAATGTTTACCATGAACATTTTGGGGGACAGATGCTTTTACATCTCTTATGTAGCGACCCAAGAAATTTAATTCTGTGTTTTTGAAACTAGTCTATCACAGAAAAATGTCCCCATCATCACGAATCTGGAATTGATCTTTTTATATGTTATCAATTACTTTAATCATTCCATATTTTAGTTTGTTTTATAATCTAACCATAGCTTTTTGGTTCAGAGTTTTCCCCTTTTAGAAGAATTCTTAAGTAAATATTTTATAAATACAAAAAGATATAAAGATGTTATCTATACAACTGCCTATTCACACCCTTCTCAAGAAATAAAACACTTCCCAAACAGTTAAAGTACCTTATGAATTTCATCTCAGTAACATCCTATGCTCCCCTTACCATTTTTAGACTTTGCAGTCTATCATTTCTGAAACTTTTATTATTAGATGTATTTCCTAATTAGCAGATAAATAAACGTCATTATACTGTTTAAATTCCTACTGAACTTTATTTTTGCTCAGCATTATTTCAATGAGATTTATTAATATGTGCAGTTTGTTTTTAAACTGCAGCCCTTATTTTCACTATCATATAATATTCCTTTTTATGAATATGCAACATTTATCCATTTTCCAGTTAATGGAAGTTAAGTAGGTTTTTTTTTTTCTTGCTATAGTAACAAAATCGTTTAACTATAATAAGCATTCAATGCCCTTGATATAGTCTCAGAAACTGTTAACTTTCAGGAAAACAACTTATAAGGGAACCAATCTTATCAGGGGCTAATTGATGTAATCTAGAGTTAAATTTCTACTGCATATTTCTGGTGACAAAACATCACCAAACTTCTAAATAAAGACCAAAACACTTCCACTATCAAACACTAAAATAAATGCGAGCTATACGTACATTTAAGACAGACTAATAAAAACAAGTAAGATAATTATTTAACCAAATTTTGGTGCATCCATGAATAAAAGCAGACACAGAAGGTGGTGGGTGAAACCAAGGAATAAATGTTTGAAGAGTTTACATTATAATGAGCACCTCCTCCTACCAGGCAGTTCAAAAACAAACTACGATCAACGTGGTTGCTCACTGAGAGCTTTTGTACCACATCTTGTATTGTTGTGCATTTGTGCAATTATTGTCTGCTTCACAAATTTTTATTTTACAATAATTTGTATTCATTCATTCATTTTCCAACTTGCTTACTCAATTCCCCCCCCCCCCCGCCCCCGGGCCAGGTTTGAACCTGCCACCTCCTGTATATGGGGCCAACGCTCTACTCCTTGAACCATAGGCACTACCCAACCAACTTGCTTACTCCAGTACACGATCTGGATGGCTGGAGCGCATCCCTGCAGTTCAGCCATGAAGTATGCGGGGGTAGGGCATAGGGGGATGGGGAGGGTGGGGGGTGAGGGGCGTGGCCTCAGACAGGAAGTGGCAGGGGTCACTCACACCCCTGCCGCCCAGCCCCACAACTCAGCGCATGGGGTGGGGGTGGGGGGAATCAGACCCAGACAGGAAGTCACAGGGCCACTCAAACCGTGGCCATTAGACAGGTCAGTGAAACTCACATGCACATCTCTGGGATGTGGCGGGGAATCTGATTACCAGGAGAAGACCCACACAGACGTGGGGAGAACATAGAAACTCTGCACAGACACAAGCCCCAGTGGGAATCCATTTTTTTTTCCTCATCAATGTTATAATAAAAGGGAGTTGAATGAAATGATATTTGCGGGGTTGCTATAGTCTTGTATAAATCTCATTTCTACATTTAGGAAAGTATTTTACTATATATACACCTTCAGCTTGCCTAGATATTGGTAAATTGTTTTTCAAAATGTTTTTTGCTAATACACCAGGAAGGAATAAGGCTCATGTTACTTCACATCCTTACCAGTATCTGGTATCACCAGATGGTTTTTCTCCTAAACTTGTTGGGTGTGGAAGGTCTATCTAGGTATTTTTGGTCACTTTATTATTTATTTACTTAATATACTGGTTACTGTAGTTGATTTTTTCCCCCCACTATGCGGGTACATACAATTACGCCACATCATTTGCATTTATAATGCAAATCTAAGTAGTATCTAAGTCCCTCAGGCAGGAAGTGTACCATACACAAAAAGGGTGCCACACAACAGCACATTGTTCCCACCAGGAAGGAGCCTAGTAACCCTCTTTGGCATATTTGGTCACTATAAAATTTCAAATACTACTACTTTAGAATATCTTCTCTCATACCTATTGTCTGTTTCTGTTTATGCTTCAGTTACTTTCTTGTTCATATTTTTTGTACATTTTTCTATCAACGCATTTTGATATTGCAATTTCGTCTTCAGTAGGTTCTTGGTCTTGGTGATTTGAAGAATGAATCTGCAGACTACAGATCAGTGGTAAGACAGGATTTATTTACCGAAAAGAATATAGAAATGCCAGCACTCCTGGCAGAAGGAGAAAACCCAAGTTGGGAGAGAAAAGCTCTCTGTCTGTCTCCAGGCTCTTTGTCTAGGGTATATATAGTCTCATGGGACCCTCTGTAGTTACATTTAGCGTGTCTGGGACATTGTGTCTGGGACATGTCTGGGCTGTGTCTGAGACAGCTTGTCTGGAACATGTCTGGGGCATAATTGAATGGCTACAATCCCTTTCATTCCCAGGCCTAGGAAATGGGGCCCCCTTACATACCCTCCATACTGCTGGTTCTGCTGCTCGCTCTCACTAAACAAACACTGCCAAGTCAGAGGCAGTGGGTCGCACCCCTCAGCTCTCTGAGCTGCCTAGGACACCACATGTCCTGTATCAATTTCTCAGAGTTATTTACGTATTTTAGATATGAAACCTTTGTTGGTTATGTAATATGAATTGCAAATAATTTTTTTTTTGAATGTTTTGGCTAGGGCTGGGTTTGAACTCGCCACCTCTGGCATATGGGGCCGGTGCCCTACTCCTTTGAACCACAGGTGCTTCCCTGCAAATAATTTTCTTAATCCTCTTTTGGGGATTTTGGTGTCTTCTTCTGAAGTGTAATAAAGAGAATGCTTTTCCCTGGAGCAAAGATTTGGGATGCTTACTTCCCATTTTAAAAGATTCAGATTCTCTAAGCTAAGGACTCCTCTTCTGAAGCACAACCGAGTCTAAGTGGAGATGTCATCTGGCTGTCTTGTGTCATCTTGTAGGAATTGGGGTTTATAGAAATTACACAAAAATGCTGATACTCTGGCTACTGTTTTTGGTATGAGCCATAAATACGGTTTTTATCTCTGATACTAGGAGTGTCTTCTACAGAAAAATGTGGTGGGCTAACTTGATAACTTGTAGGAATGGTGAAATTTCAGAACCTTCCTGGTTCTTTAATATCTTATCATATCTATTAAGATGAGCTATATCAATTTTATTGAGCTTTTCAACAAGTTAGCTTTTTATTTTGTTGCTACAATCTTTCTGTTTTCTACTTTATTTTCTTCCCTATTTTTATTCATTTTGTTCTTAATTTGCTTATTCTCATCAAACTTCTTTTTTTTTTTTTTGAGAAAAAGTCTCACTATGTCACCCTTGGTAGAGTGCCGTGGTGTGACAGCTCACAGCAACCTCTAACTCTTGAGCTTAAATGATATTCTTGCCTCAGCCTCCCAGTAGCTGGGACTACATGCGCCCGCCACAATACCAGGCTATTTGTTGTTGTTATGGTTGTCATTGTTGTTTGGCAGGCTCTGGCAGGGTTTGAACCCAACAGCCCTGGTGCATGTGGCTGGCGCCCTAACCACTGAGGTAGGGTAGCCGAGACATCTCTTCGAGGTTCTTAATGTGAATCCCGAGGTTATTGATATAAGATCTTTATTCTGATTAGATATGCACTGCTATAAATTTCTTCCAAGGTACTGCTTTCACTACAACCTACAAATTTTGACTTGTTATGTTTTAGTTTTCATTCAGATTAAAATGCTTCTAATTTCCTTTTTGATTTCTTCATAGATTCATGGGTTATTTAAAAGTGTATTAATTAGCTTTTTAGTATTTGGAAAATTTTCAAATCTCTTTCTCTTAGTGATTTCTAATTTAATTACTATGGGGTCAGAGAATATACTTCATGTGATTTGAATCCTTGAAATTTGAGATTTATTTATTTTTTAAAAATAATGTTTTTACATTTTAAAAACAATCTTTTAAAAAAATATTATTATTATTTTTTTGACAGAGTCTCACTTTTTAACCCTGGGTAGAGTGCTGGGGTGTCATAGCTCACAGCTACCTCAAACTCTTGGGCTCAAGAGCTCAATCTCCTTGTTTCAGCCTCCTGAGTAGGTTTTAACTGTATAAAGCTGTCTGCTAGCTATTAAGTTCAGATTCAGTTCTGGAAATACCTTGTCTGAGAGGAAAACCAAAGCTTCACTTGACTTAACCTCTTCTAATTTATTAATTAGGAGTCATTTTATATAAAATTTTGCCTAGGTACTTTCTACATCTATTTTAGGACTTTGACTATTTGATGCCATCAGTTTCATTTGGATAGATGTAGTAATTTTTTTAAAACTAAATCATAGCTGTGTACATTAATGCAATCATGGGTTACAATGTGCTGGTTTCATATACAATTTGAAATATTTTCATCGAATTGGTTAACATAGCCTTCATGGCATTTTCTTAGTTATTATGTTCAGACCTTTATATTCTGCATTTAGTAAGTTTCACCTGTACCCTTCTAAGATGCACTTTAGGTGTGGTCCTACCAATTACCCTCCCTCCACCCATCCTCCTCCCTCCACCGATCCTCCCCCCTCTCCTCGGCTTCCTTGCCTTTTAGATGTAATTTTATATGGAAGTCTTCTTGTCAATAAAATAATAGTGTTTATTTTAGAAGGATTGGCTTTAAATCCGGAGAATGTTTCTGATTCTTAGTTTCATCAGCTGTTACACAGGGATAATATCTACCTCACAGGGTTTTTGTAAGAATTAAAAAGGGAAATAAGTGTTAGGTACTGAGAACAGTATTTGACATACAGGAAATTCTCAGTAAGTGTTCTATATTTCTACCTGTCATCTTTGAATAGCTCTGCCTTACAACTCAAGGCAATGGGCAAGTTTTCTTGTGGAAAGAAATAAAACTACATCTTGGTTTCCAAACAAACAAGAAGAAATATTGCTTGTAAGTATATTTTTCTTAGCAGCTTGCAGACAGCAATAGCTGCTATGGAGCTCAAGGTCTGTGCATATTTCAAAGAAAGCTTGCCATGTGTTGGGAGCTTGGCTGACAACTCAATTCTGATTCCTTTTATGTCCACTTTCTCTCATTTTCCTTTTAAAATGCACGAGTAGCAAAGCATCAATTTCTCTCTCCCTCTTTCTGCTTTTCCGTCTTATAAACACACACACACCTGCTCCTTTTTCTTCAACACGCACACTTGCGTTTACACTAGTTTTATTTCATTTATTTTTAAATCCCCAAAGGATTCACAGAACAGGCTGTGTTTCCACCGGTTAAACTGGCAGTCACCTACTGTGTGGAGTTGCTAGGAGAAGGTGAATGAGCTGATCACAGCGGCAGTTGATGAACATATTCTTGCACCAACAACCTGTGGAGCTCCGTGGTCTGTATTCTGTATGGCTCTGTATGTTATTTTCTCTTCATTGTCATTAACATGTGTTACACTTATTGTCAGAGCATGATAGATTTTTAAGTGTCGGAGCCAGATCAATTAAAAGACAAAAAAACCTAGGCATTTAAACAGGCACTTTTTTTCTCGGGGCGGTGCTGCCGATACTGCTTCCTACCATCTGTTTTCTTATTACATCCTGCGCTCGTTCCGTTGGTAGGGAGGAATTTAGCCTCTTCTGGAGCGCGAAAGTCTTTCACGTTTCTCTTGTGCATAGCAGAGCTCGTAAACTGTAGGAATTCTGTGCTTCAGTGCACAGAACGGTAACAGATGAGCTGCTCCTGGGGAGAGCTCGGGTACTCAGTCGGTCAGTAGTACAGTAGCAGGCTCCCATGTGCGATTGCTCCTGTGAGGTCAGAGCATCTGTTTATCCTGCTGTCTGCTTGGGAGCGGGGCGGGGGGATGATGTGAGTGGTGGATGTGCCTGTCAAAGTCAATAGCGGTTCTGGCCGAGCCTTTCCTCAGCTTTGCACATCAGCTCTGTTTTGATGAGAGATGCTACTGTATAACTGTTTCGAGATTTGTGGTGGACTGAGGAATGCTTGTTCTGGCTGCTGAAACTGACTATAACTGTATTGTCTTAGCAGCAGCAGCATGGGGTCAAGTGCTACAGAAATTGAAGAACTGGAAAACACCACCTTTAAGTATCTTATAGGAGAACATACTGAAAAAATGTGGCAGCGCTTGAAAGGAATGTGAGTATGCTCTTTGCTTGCTTCTAGGATTTTATCGGCTCCCCCCCACCCCAAGATCTGACTTAACATGACTAATTGTTGATGCTGTCTTGCCTTTGTGGACTAGTGTTTCCTTTAGAAAGATTTCCTCTTAAGAAATAAAATGTGTCCATCTCAGCTAACAACTTGTTGGGGGGATGGATGGTGTTTTGCTCTTGTACATTTCATCAAAGTAAGGTAACTCCTGGAGAAGTCCCTGCTTTGTCAGACTACATGGTTTCCATTATGCATTCTGTGTACGCTGCTTAGATAGGCATTTAGACAAGCAGAAAGGCAATTAGGGAAGCTGATTGCCTGGGTGCTGGCCAAAGTAAAATTTCCCTCAGGTAAGTAGATAGGGAAATAAGACAGGTAGTTTTTCTGTCACGAGATTTTGAAAAACCATGACAGGATTAATATGATAAATAATTCTACTTCATTGGGCTTATTCTTTATTCTTAAATAGCAATATTTCTATGAGAGAAAATGTTTATATGCTAAAAATATGGGTAGCTTATAAAACTTATTAGAGAGTATTGGCTTTAAACTAACCATTTCACTTCTTCTGAGAGTACAGAATAGCTCATGGTATGTAATAAATGGTCCTTAATAAGATAGGCCAAGAATTGTGCATTCACGTCCAATGTGAGGAAATGTAAGGAACTGAGTCAAACTTTAATTGCAATTCTACTCACTTTGCTGTCACACCTTTGCACTGGTTTGTAGCTATGTATGCTGTTAACTTCTGTTTTGTGTTCCAGCGCTACACTATGTTTATATGATTTATTTTAATTGTGTCATAATTTAAAAATCATATTTCACATTTGGATAAAAATGTGAAATATGAATATTTATAGGGCATTTATAGGCCAAATATGTAATTGCTTAGTGTCTTTGGAAAATATATCTGCTTATCTGTAGTAACAGCTGAAGGAATCCTATACCGTGCAAAGCAGAGTTTTATAAGATTCATGTATCTAATGCTGCGGTTTACACACTATTTTATAAAATACAGTATCTGAGTAAATTTGATGTTCCTGATTTGATATTGATGTTTTTAAGGAAAAATTGTATCAATCTTTGTTTAGAGGTAAAAATCTCTTGTGCTTTTCTCCATTTAAATTTGCTTAATCATATTTATATATTTAAATGTTGTTTATGTATGTATTTGATCACTACTTGCAGTAATACATGGCATTACAGTACACTGGCATAAGAGTCCACTAACACAAACAACAGTTAGCAGAGATAACTTTTAAAAAGGAAGCCATCTTTACATCATTTGAATGAACCAGAGAAATTTGTTTCCAAAACCCATTGAAGATTTAGAAGTTCCATCTGCTTTGGTGAGGTTTTTATCTAGGAAAACAAGCAATCCTATCAAAGAAAATAACAACTCACAAAATTAATTAGCATCAATGCAGATTAAATATTAGCAGTAATCAGGTGATTTGTATTGTAATCTAATGAGTGGAAGAATGTTCACACTGGAAACATTATACATCGTATTCTAACCTGTTTTAGATTTTAATGTCTTTAGCAGGATAGGATGTTACGTGTATTTTGTATTTGTTCTATTAATATTTTTATGTAGTTACTTAAATGAATAAAGATATAATGTGGTGGATTTTTGCATATGTCTTTAAGAAATTTGAAAAGTGATTTTGTGTTAGGGTAAAACACTGTAGGGGCAAAGTTGCTGAATTTCACTTTATCACCTGGGCTCAAAGATCAATCTGTCATTGTATTTCACAAAAGTGTGAAGGATATTATGAATCAATAGAAAGGTATACTAATATATGTTAATGTGAAATTAATTTTGAGCTGTGGCTACATAGAGCCACTTAATCATTAAATGTCTATTAGCCAGGTTTTTTTTTAATTATCATAGGGCTGACTAAAATGATTGGTTGCTTTTGCACGGAAAGAATTTGCATTTTGGTACTGTTGTCTTTAACTCTTACTCTGACTTAAGACATTTTCAGTGTTCTAGGCTTAGTACTGTCAAAGCATAAAGCTCTCTCTAAAATCTGCATGACTGATGACAACCAAATTGTTTAATTATGGTCTTTTGGGCAATGTGCATTCCGAACAGTGATATGAGGGACTCCCTACACCATTGCTGAAAATTATCTTGCTTGTTTAAAATGCAATATTGACTCAAACAGAATTTTAACTTACCAAAATTGCTAATGCTAGAATTCTACTTTTAAGTATTGGAGAATAAAATCATGCTATTCATGAAAGCTATCAAACAAATGTTCAATAATTTTCTTATTTTTGGTAAAATGGACTCAATTAAGACTTTCAGATATTTGTTTGGAAACAAACTTTCTTTATCTTTTATTGCATTTAGTTCTACAAATATATTGACTTGTTTCAGCAGGATATTCTGCTTTTAGTTAGGCTTACAATATGTGTATTTTTAGGATAAATAAAAATAGAAATGCGAAAGTAAAATGATGTTTATTCAGTTACACCTTAAATATAGAAAACATGAACCGTGATAGGTAGATATTTGGAGAAAGTTTTCTTATAGGCATTGCCATATCATACATAGATACAACATTTTAGATAGTTTTTAAGTCCACAAAAATAATTTTTAAATTTTGTAACTAACACGTGGAAAATTTTGGTAAACTGAATTAAAATTTCACATTTTCTCTACTATTTTATTGAGCTTCTTCCAAATCTTCTCCATATAAAATTTGAGACACCACTTAAAGTGATATGTCGAGAAATCTCTTATTCTTTTGTGAGAACAAAGGTAAAACTGTTTCTTACTCCCATTCTGATGTAGACTTCTATGCTTTAGTTTAGAAATTTTCTTCTTATAATTACAACTTTTATCTTTAGTTGTATTCAGTCTATAGGCCACCACTAATTTTTCACCCGGTATGACAATTCAGATTTTAAACTTTTACCATCTATAATGATGAAACTCTGAGTAAATAACTATATTAGGTCTTTAATAAACAACATTTAAAAGGATCACATATTTGGCCATAGTTATTAATTTTTTAAAGTCTAGAAAGCATGCCCTATGTCTTATGCCATTTTAACACCCAACGAAATTTCTTACTCAGAAGTTTCTTATGAATAGGAGACCTAGCCTGCTTCCTACATACTAAGAGAATTTATCTATCACTAGTTTTTGTAAGGACTGTTATTTTATTGATTTCCAATTGAACAGTTGATTTTAAGATTTTATGTCATTTCAGTTATGCATAATTTTTTTAAATTTAGGAAATAGTGCCTCTTGGAGTCACAATAATGTTGTTTTTTTCTTCCTTAAACATGCAAAGAGCTCCACGACCATAGAATTTAAAAAGTTTTACATAGCTAAAAACGCTGGTGCTGCTCTTTTCAGTCAATCTGACTATTCTAAGAATTCTACCTAAGAAGTGACAGCATCTTCAGAAAACTATGATTGAGTAGAAATTCCTGTGGAAACCACATCAAGTTACAGGAAAAACTAAATCAAAGCATTATCTCCCTCAGTTCAACAAAAGTGAAGACAGCTTGAGCTACTCACAACTGCAAACTATTGACAAAAATGTAACACTAACCACTTCCTAATACTTACTGCCAAGTCCTCCAGTTTTTATAGATGTAGGACTAGTCAGTTTCTATTGGAGTTTTAGTTTGAAACTAATTTAATAGCTCATCATGAATTTTACATGTTCAGACACATACCTCTTTGTTTCTCCTATTCTGACAGATGTCCAGATATTAAGATCTGGAATTGCGAATGCAACAATTGAAAGAAATTAAATCCTTCTTTTTTTTTTTTTTTTTGGTTTTCCTCTCTGGTTTGTGATGAATATGGTACTTGGTAGTGAAAGATAAAATGTAGAAAAGCTGAAAGTGAAAGAGGAGGAAAAACTATATGATCATTCTTTAACTAATTCCAATTAGCTGTTAATTGTTGAAGAAGGCAATGTATTGTACAGTTCTCAGATGAAGTTGCCCAGGTCCTTATCAGCAAGAGGAGGCTGCAGAAATACGTATTCAGAATGAAAATCAGCAGAAAAAGAAAATGATAGGAGCTACTAGCACTATAACCTGGAGTCATGCTTTAGGTAGGATGAAACGTCATGGTAGACAAGATGCAAATCTGGTCCTTTTACTATTCTGCTCATTACCCCTTAAAGACTTGCATCCTTCCAGTGGCTCTGCTTACCTGCTTAACCCCTGGAGCCTTGTTAGATGCTTTTCCTTCTAGGGCCTCCTTCCAACCAGACCCAACCTCCGTTTCTTTGGGAGGTTGCCCCAAATAAATGCTGCTTACCATCTATCTGCCTTTGCTCTTTTTGTTCTCTTTTCTAGAGAGAACTAATCCTTTTCTTTCCTCTCCCAGCCAGAGTTGCTGTTGTTCCACCTGTGGTATTTGGAGTTGTGTGGGGATGTTTGTGGTGGTTGCAGTGACTATGGGTAGATTTAGTGGGTAGCAGGCTCCAGGCAGGCTGAATGTACTATAGAGCTAGGGGCATTCCTTTTCAGGAAGAGGAAATTTTGATAAGGACCTTATTAAAAAATGCATAGGGATCTCTGCTTAAATTTCAATTTCATAGGAAATCCTTCCTGACTTTCCATACTAGGTTGGTTTTCTGGTTTGGCTCGTAAGTAACTTGAAATTTTCCTTTTATAACAAAATCTATATTCATACTGAATCCCAGCTTCTGAAAGCAAGAACTATATTCACTTCATTGTGTTTGCTCTTGGGTCCTCAGCACCTAGCACAGTAGTTGGCACATAGGAGATAAAGCAATAAAATTTCTAAATCAAGGAATGAATATAATTCTGAATCTTTTACTGGCTCTACCTAGAGAATTAGACGATCAGTCCAGCAGCCAAAATAGGGCCTGCTTGAAGGATTGGCGATAGATTCACAGCTATAATAGGTATGGAGAAGATAGGAGAAATGTTTGCTTCTCATCTACTGGTTGACAGAACTGTGCAGATATAGCATATCTGTATTCTTATTTACTCCTTTCAATACACTTAAGAGGTAAATATTCCAGGGTAGTTACACAGCCAGTATCTGGTAGAACTTGAGTTTAGCTGTTTAAAGCTGTTATTTATCTTCTCCAAAACAAAGATGACATTCTCAGACTAGGTACCCAGATAGATCACCAGAAAAGGATCTACAGTGGTGCTTCTTAAAATTTAGTCCCTGACCTTGTGGTAGGCAGACTAAATGCCTACCAGAGGTGTTCACATCCTAGTTCCGGAGAACTTGAGAATACGTTACTTTACTTGGAAAACGAGAATTAAAGGAACAGATGGAATCAAGGTGCTAATCAGCTGACTTTAAAATAGGGAAATTATCTTGTACTACCCAGGTGAGCCTAAGGTAATCATAAAGGTTTGTAAAAGTGGAAAAGATGTGGAGGAGGAGGTCAGAGTGATGTGATGTGCAAAGGACTTGACTTGTCTTTTCCGATGTTGAAGATGGGGAAAATGGGCCAGGAGCCAAGGCCAGCTCCTAGAGCTTGAGAAGGTGAGAGAACAGAGCCTCCCTTTAGAACCTTCAGAAATAATGTAGTCTTTCTGGTACTTTGACTTCAGCTCAGTAAAAACTTCCATCAGATTTCTGACCTATAGAACTGAAGATAATTTTTTTTTAAGCCACTAAATTTGTGGTAAATTTGTTTCAGTAGCAATAAAAAAATTAATACTTATCTCTTAAACCAGAATAACTCTGTGCTTAATCAACATGGTCATTCCTGTCTTCCCCTGCCACAAACACACTCATACCCACACAGACACACAAATGAACCACATGGAGTGGAGCCCTGCCTCTCCCAATGGCACATTGGAGTTAGATACTTTGTATTCTTAGTCATCAAACAACCTCACTTGTGCCACCATCTAACCCTACGTGACCTGCCCAACTGATGGGTTTCGTCACTTCCTGAGACTAAGGGGTATGTAGTGGATTCATTTCAAATATCAAAGGAGACACGTTTCTTGGAAATCATCTTAGTCTCTGTTCTTACATTGTCAAGTATGTGATTATTTTGATGGCTTCTTCAGGCAAATCTTTTTTTCTTAAAAAGTTGTTTTTTAATCATAAAACTGGTTTGGTTTGAAGAGAACTGCCTCATCAAAGCCTATTTTGGTGTATAGATGTAGTCTTAATATAAATCCCTGTGCTTAAATAACATTATGTTATGATTTATAGAATGAACATTGTTGAGATGGAGTACCTTAGGAATTAAGAAATTGAACTCTGATGTCATTCAGATGTTTTCCAATATTGTTTTTTAGCTGAATGGCCATGGAGAAATTACTAACTTCTCTAAATGTTACTTTTTTATTACTATGTAGAGATCCCATTATTGCATTCATTATTCATTGACTTATTTGATAGTCACTGATTGTGTGGTAGGTTAGGTGTTATATTAAGAAAAGGAGTTTATATTCCAGCAAAGGAAAAGACAACAAAAAAGTGAATTATAAAAAGCAAGTTAATATGGAATAAGAAAACCAGAAGAAAATGCACTGATTTGATCAAGTTTACCTGGGGAAGATATTTTGGATAGTCAGGGATGACTTCTTTAGATGACTTTTCAATTAAGACATAGACAGACTTAATACTTACCTCATAAGATATTAGCCTGGGGGGGTTAATGAATGATGCCTCTCATCTCTGCCTTTTCACAGCAACCTCAGATTCTTGGGCTTAAGCAACTTCTTGCTTTAACCTCCCGAGTAGCTGGGACTACAGGCAC
>CAUYON010040886.1:0-12992 GCA_963573935.1 Arctocebus calabarensis
ACCATGGAATACTAGTCAGCCATAAAAAGGATGGAGACTTTAAATCTTTTGTATTAAGCTGGATGGAGGTGAAACACATTCTTTTTTTTTTTTTTTGTAGAGACAGAGTCTCACTTTATCGCCCTGGATAGAGTGCCGTGGTGTCACACTGCTCACAGCAACCTCCAGCTCTTGGGCTTAAGCGATTCTCTTGCCTCAGCCTCCCTAGTAGCTGGGCCTACAGGCGCCTGCCACAGCGCCCGGCTATTTTTTTGTTTTGCAGTTCGGCCGAGGCCGGGCTTGAACCCGCCACCTTCGGTATATGGGGCCGGCGCCCCGCTCGCTGAGCCACAGGAGCTGCCCCCGTTTTTTTGTTTTTTTTTTAAATCAACCAGTCACAGTGGTGCACATTTGTACCACTGTGACTGGCTGATTTGACTCTAAAAAGATAAGATAGAGAATAGACAGAGCTTTAGCAGCACAACTAGAAAAAATAAACACGGCCCTTGTCCAATATCTGAAAATTGGTCTCATAAGAGATAGGAAAGAAAGAATTAGGACAATAAGGCATGTTGTTTTCCCTACAACATGAAAAGCTACCTAATAGTCTGTTGCTCAAAACTACCTTAAAAACCAAGAGTGTCCCATCTCTACAGTGAAAGTCAGGCCAAGGTTAATGAAATAGCCAAATGGCTATGGAATGACAATCTGCCAAGGATGCTTCAAAGAGGACATCCACGCTCTCAAGGAAGGTCACAAAAAGCTACTTCCAGCCCTATGCTTTCGTAACTCTGGAGATCTTCTACAGCCCCTGAGTTTCTAGAGCTAAGAAAACTGAAGCCGGACCTGAGAACCGACTCATTCATATATCACAATCACAAAACAGCAAAAGCAGAACCGGAGGCCAGTTTTCTGGGCGCTCACACCTATGCTCTTTATTCTGTTCCATCTCTTCACTCCAAGTATCAGGCCACATTGATCAGGCCACCCATAGAGGAGGCATTCTCGGTTCTGAAAAAGTTTATTCAGACTTAGGAACTAGAAATTGAGAAACCAATTACCTTGTTTAGGACAAGAGATTTTGTTTGTTTTTCATTTCTTTCTGTAATGTTCAAAGTTACTCAGCCAAGAAATAGCAACCTTTAATGTCTGCTGATATTGTACAAGTTTCTCCACTTAGAATTTGGCTCTGAGAGTTTTATACCAGAGGACACAGGCCCCTCAGGCTCATCAAGAGGAATGCCTCACTGTGCTCAAACCTTTCTGGAAAAGGCACAAGAGGATCTTATTTTTTCCCTCAGCGAAGAGACAGACCTGGAATCTGCACTGAAAAAAAATGAACAGATTTCAGTGTGTAAGAGAAACTAGAATGCCAGTGTCAGCAATTTTCTCAGTCCAGTCCCATGTAAGGATTTAATTTTCTCAGTAATTTTCTCAGTCCAGTCTCATGTAAGGATTTAATCCATAACCAGACATCCTCTGTGTTTCAATCAAAATACATTTTCAGATGATAGGCCCCGACTGTATTTTTAGAAAACCATACACAACTCCCTGTCCTCCTGCCCCATGAACTACCATTCAGCCATAAACTCAAGGTCATCTTTCCCACTCTTTCTAACAAGCCCTATAATGACACCAGTTTACAAATTCAGTTTCTTCCCTAACTCAAATAAAATTATTCTCAGAATTGAAATCTCATAATGCTTCCTTTAATCCTAAAAACCACGGTCACAATGAACCTCTGCTGGGGCTAACCAGGTACCATAATACTGTACTGAGCATTTTATAAGCCTGTTGGTAAAGTAAATAATATCCCCATTTACAGATGGTGGAAACAAGCCTCCAAAAAATTAATTGTTACTTGCTCATGGTCAAGATCTACCACATGTGGGAACCACGATTCAAATGCAAAATTCCAGACCCCAAGACCTTAACCACAACACCACACTACCTGCCTAGCTGTTCACAGAAAGTGGCACCATAAGGCTCCGAGCAACAGCTGGAATCACAGCAAGGAAGTGGGGCCCATGTTCAGTCCAGAGTTTCACAGATCCCAGCTGAAGAAGTACCGTTCTCTATCTGATAGAGTGTTGACATACTGTTTTGTAACCAGAGACATAAATAGCAGCAGGCGGGACTAAAAGACTTGAAAACCATATTCCTTTGTTTTGAGGGTAAACTGGGAAGCCTCTCATGTTTATGTTAGTAACAGCTAAGTTTTATTTCTTTCTGTTTGCTAGATCCAAACTCCCTTCTCCTTCCCCTCATAATTCCCAATGTGAATTATGCGATTTGGACCCTAGAGCTCATTCTCTACACTTGTAGTAAACTAAACAGGCAACAAGGACTCCATCCCCCTCAGAAGCGCCTACTCACAACAGCTTGGCTGTCACTGACGGGCTGCACGCTCGACAGTCTCTGGGGGACCCCACTGCAGGGCTGATGATTCACAGCACATGCAGACCAACAAAAACAAACTGCCATTTTTCTCCTGAAATGAGGATTTACAATTTCAACGGCCACCCTCTAGGGCATTTCACTGACTCCCTAATGTGACACTCAAGGTGGATTTGATTAAGATCAAATCTGTCAGTGGTAAATCCAACGTATTTAAATTTTAAAAACACACTTTGATTTGTGTTCTATATGTGTACAAAAACATTTTTATAAGATATTAAGATATCTATAGTATTACACATAACTAGGATATTTCTTTTGGAGGGTGCATTCTGTGCTAATCTGATATATTTTAGATTATGTCTAAATCAATGTCCAAAGCTGAATAACCTGATCATTTTGCACCCAAACTGAGGCAGATTTTGACAATGAGGCAGTAAATCAGAAGACCTGGGTTTTAATTCTAGGTATGTTCTTACTACTGACTATCAGGGCAATCGTGGGCAAGTCATGAGTTCTCTGAGAAGCAGTTCTCTACCTACAAACCGATAACAATCACTTGAAGCTCTGCAAGGGCGAGTAAATTTATGAGTATTATGTTTATAACACTCCTCAGAGATTATCTTCAGTTCAACAATTCAATAAGAAATATATGGAAAAGACTAGAAGGATAGCTCATTTAACCTCTCAGTCCCCTTCCCCCAAATCTTGTTTTCTGAATATGGGTACTTTTACTCAGCAACAACTAAAAATTTTAACCAGAAACTTAATTTTAAAATGTTTAATTTTTAAATGTAGATTTTTGCCCTTTGTTCTTTAAACTATTTAAGCCAAGTCAATTTGATTAAAGTTGAAATATTATGCCTTAACGCCATGCCACTTAAAAAAAAAATTTGCCACCAACACTGCCATCTTACCTTTGTTGAGCATTTTGCAAGATAAATAAAATGTTTATTCACCTCTGAATAAAAACATTTGATTCTCAGAATATATATATCCAATCAGGATGGTTATGTCCTATTGGAGTAATTTTACAAATGAGTGATATATCCAAAGCACACAGCCAGAAGCAGTGAATGTGTAAATGGAAGCCAACCTTAGCTTCTTGTCTGCCCATCATGTCTGCCTCCAAACACCAGACTGGACTTTCTGATCCTGGCACATATATAGACTTGTAAAGGAACACAAACTTTCCAGACTGTTTAGTTTCTAAGCAATATACGGATTTAGAAAGGTTTAAATCAACACCTCCCCCTCAAAAAAAATATATAAAGTTTAATAAGCTATTCAAAGTCAACAGCCCACTGATCCATCACTTAGTGAGCAATTTTCTTTATCTGAATAATTTTATAGAGAAATAAATCCTCTGAGAACACTTTAATACTAGATGACTAATGTTGTTCATGGCCTATTGTGTCTTACTTATAAAACTTTGCTTAAAAGGTCAAGTGAATAAAATGTCATAATTTATAAATTAGAAATTCTGAATATTAATCTTCCCCAATACATCAAAAAGCACAGAACTTTCTTAACCAAGTGTTTTTCAATTGTTGAAATCCATTTTGTTGTAAGCTCAGGTTTTTTTAAAAAAATCAATTACCATGTGTCTAGCCCTGTGCTCATCTAATCAATTAAACCATTGATTTTTATCTTAACTCTGATATTGCTTAACTCAGTATTCAAAGATGACACCCTGACAGATCCATATCTGTGTGCAGGTATGAATGGGGGGAAAAAAATCAATATACATCAAAAAGCCTTTCTTCCACTACACAAAGACTATTCTTACTCTTTATATACCCTACTGTCTGTCCTTTCTTGGGTTGTCAGGCAAGATTGTGCAAGGACACACACTCTGTGTCCCTTCCATACATCTTATACCCTTTTGCAGATTGGACTACCTGCAGAAAAGTCTTCTAAGCAGTGAAGAGTTACACAATCTGTCTGAGATGGTATTTCCTTTATTAAAGGATTCTTTCTCTTCACCTTTTCGGCCACGATAGCATTGCTGAAGAGATGAGTGGCATTATAAATGTACTCCCTCTGGTAGTAATGCTTAGCATGTCCCCTAACTTATAAATAGGATTTTATTGCTCCCTGAAATGAGCACAATGGGCTTTCATTTGTTCATCATGACTGCCCATAAATCAAGGATACAGGACTAATTAAAGTCTTGTAATGGTACCCCACTGCCCCCAGAGGATCAAGTCCAACACCTCATCACAGCACACGATGTCTACTACAGTCTGGACCGCCTCTAACATCTCCTTTCCTGCCACCACTCTCCTCTAACACTCAGTGCTTTTCATGTGCAGAATACGAATCAGAAAAGGGGATAGCTGCTTCACACCTCCATACTCTTACACAAGATTTGCTTGCTACCTAGAAAGTCTTTCCATACTCCCTCCTCCTCTGGCCAACCACTCCCCAACAGATTTGCCTGGCCAAGTCCTCCAACTGGCCACCACTGAATCCAAGTGTCCCCTTCACAGAACTCCAGGAAGAAGCTGATAACTGCCCCCTCATATACATCACTCAGAGAGTATGTAATATACTGTCAATCAAGCCACATGCCTTGAGACCTCCTTACTTTCCACCCAGTAAGCCCCAAGAAGATAGAGAAGGGATTTGTGTCAGCTTCGCATCCCAGAACTCATCTAGTGCTGACACAAACCAGTCAATAATGGGGAAAGGACTAATTTCTCAGCGAAGGGAGACGTCCTTCCCACATCCTTAGGGCCCAAGCATTCTCTGCCTTGGAGAAGACAGTAAATGAGCGGCCGGTAGCCCAGGGAGCAGGCCCAGAGACAAAGGCACATTCTCCAAAATTGAGCACAACAGTGGGGTATGCCAGCCAGGGAAGGAGTGAGGAGGCTTACCAGCTTCCTGGGGAGGGAGCACCTCAACCTGAAGGAGGGGAATTGTCTTTGAATTATAAAAACCTTGTCTTTTATCTCAGTTCATATGGTCTGGTCTCCTACATTCATCAGTAAATTACTACTTTGTAAAAGAAATAATTTCATTTAGCAGAGCTTCAACATAAAATAGTATCCCCCAACTAAAATAAAACAAGTCCTTATCTATGCAAAATTCAACCAGCCAATATTTTCCTACCCCACCCCTACTGGAACCCTCCAGATTGTAACTTGGAGACTGTCTTTTATTTTATTCATCATCTAGTAAAGTTCATTATCTTGTTTCCAAGCTCCATACAGATTAAAAGCAGCACATTAGAGAGAAGAGATAAGAAAGACAAAAAAAGCATTAAAAATAAAACCAGACCCAAGAAACTTAAAATCCAGGGATCCAGAAATTTTGGCCATAGACAGCTGGATACAGAAAATAAATCCAAAAAGGGTACCAAGGTAGATTCTTCAAGAGACAAATTCATCATCCTTCGGAGGACTGTTTTCACTATACAAAATTACATCTTTCTCAATATTTTCCCACAGCTGAAGTATAATTACATTTTAAATAAAACTAGCGGCGCCTGTGGCTCAGTGAGCAGGGCGCCAGCCCCATATACCAAGGGTGGTGGGTTCAAACCTGGCCCCGGCCAAAACTGCAATAAAAACAAAAAAATTATATAAGCTATTCCACTTCTAGAAATCTGCTCCCAAAATGTAAGTGGGTAAGATCAGTAAGTCTATGGGCTCAGTTTAAGATTGTTCGCAATAGTGAAAAACTGAAAAGTAAATGCCTACTAAAAAGACACTGAGAAACAGATTATGATGTATGTATGAAATGCAACACAACTCAAGCCATTTTAGAAGATGATATTCATTAGCTCAGGAAGATAGCCACAACAAAAGTACTGAGTGAAAAAATAAAGGCTGGTAAACAACATGTGAAGTTGCAGAACTTCACTCACGTTACCTCACGACAGTGACACACATGGGAACGCAATGGTACGTGCGTGTGGTCACACACTTGCAGATTATCACATTGCTAACAGTGATGTTTGCTTCTTCACAATTTTCTATGTTGTCTGAAGTCCTTTCAGAAACATTTTCATGTAATCAAAAATTATTTTTAAAAAGTATATTAAAGCACCACAAGCACATCCATCCACCCTCAAACATCATTTTACAGGACAAAAGATATGGCGAAAAAGACAAGCAGATGCACGTACATAGCCAATCTAGATACAACTATCATGTTTTGCTCTCCGTCTATCTGCTAGAATAAAGAAATCAGCAGAAAGCTACAGACTCATAACTACACACTCATCAATACTACTAGAAAACATAACTTGAAAGCTAGAATATCTGTGTATGAAGACAGCTGAATAAACTATCCATCGCAAATAGTTTCTTAGTTCTGGAAAATACTTCATCCAGGCATAACAATCTACGAGGAAAATATATACCAAACAACGGCAGACATATAAAAGGCCTACAGAATGGCAAAGCGAAATCTTGGCTCAGAATGATTCAAAAGTGCTGGCTTTTTGAGTGGCGCCTGTGGCTCAAAGGAGTAGGGCACTGGCCCCATATGCCAGAGTGGCGGGTTCAAATCTAGCCCTGGCCAAACTCTGCAAAAAAAAAAAAAATGCTGTTTTTGAGATTGCTACTCAAGTGACAGTGTTCATTTCATAAGTATTTTATCATTTCTGGGCTCTCCAAAACAAGAGGCAAATTTGGGGTAAGGGACCTGAGGGGAAAATAGCACAAGGAAACAAGGACCTACATTTTCACTTGAAAAAAAATTTGGAGAACACTAAAAATACTCAAATTTATAATATTGGAGGGATAAAGTACTTAAAGATAATCTGATCAAAAAAATTATGATTTGGGTTCAATGCTAGTCATATTATTTCTGAATTCTGTAATAGTAATTTTCTTCCCTATAAAAGACATAACACGATAAAAAAGTATGTTAATTTTAGTAACCTTCATAGTCAAAATAAATGGGGGGGCTTTTAGAAACAAATACAGAAAAGCACTCTGAAATATCACACCGTCATGATAGTAGACCAACTACCCTTGAATATGTCTAGTAAGGTGGGATGTGGGCACACAGGCCGACAGAGTCAAGGAAAGGCCATACTACGTACAGAATGAAGATGAGGAAGAAGGGGAGCTCTGTAGCAAGGAAGATGGAAGAAAGGAAAATTCTAACCTGCCTCATGTCACAGATGCCCTCAGGAAATGCTTTTAATGGCACATTCTCATTACAGAAATTCTCCAGACTGGTTAAAGCACCTGGTGTTTTTGTTTTTGTTTTTGTTTTTGTTTTTTTAGTTCCCAGATCAAAAACTATAGGTGCCCTTTTGTACATCAGGACTAATGTATATACAACACCTGGCTAAGAAATCAATTATTCTCTGCCTTGCACGTCTTCACCGAGACACATCTGAGGTTGCTGTAACTTGTACTGAAAACACTGACAGTTGCACAGGAAGACCAACACAAAGAGAGCAGACACAGAGCAGATTATAATCTGTCAAAACTGTATTCTGAGACTCTTAAACGGGGTTTTTATTTCCTCCCCATGTTAGTTTCCAAATGCATTGAGACCTTGAATCGCTGCAGACTTTTCTCCTTCCCTGGCTTCCCTATTCAGCTGCAGAGTTCTTCAAGCTTCGAGAGAAGTACAGTACACTTGTTCTTCCGTAAACAGGTGTGGTAACATGAAAACAAGGTTCTGGCGAGGGGAAACTTGCCTGCCTAAAGAAATAAGCCCTGACTAGGTGGAGCTTTGGAGCAGCCACGGAGAGTGCCTCCAAGGTGGAAGGACAGAGCAGGACTTCACTGACAGTGTTAACTCTCCTTTCGTCTCGTCTCTCATAGCTTCCCCCAAATGCGTTTAAAGACCTGTGTTCCACTACACCAAAATGCAGTGACAGATCTTTAAGTCACAAAAAATAAAGATACACTAACCTAGAATGAGTCGAAAAAAAAAAAAAAAAGAGGCTAAAGACATTCTTTCTGATGACCAAGAACCAAGTTCAAAATTTCACAATTTTGTCAAATTGTCAAATTTCACAATTATTCCTACTTCTGTGTAAATGGTATGGATTTGTTTCAAGGTTTCCTAGCAAGAAAATGCCCAAAGCAACAATTCCAACCCAAAAAAACTCAAAGCTTCTCCGTCACTACACAGCAAAGTAGTTAAGAACACAGATAGTTTTGAGACACTGTGTGCTCAAATGCCAGCTCCACCATTTACTAGTAGTGTGACCATGGGCAAATTATTTAACATCTGTTTTTAAGTTTCATTATCTGTTCTCACTGAGTTGTGGGAAGTTTTAAATAAATTAGTATATGCAAAGCCTTTAGAACAGTATGATGTGGCACTTGCTATAATACAGAGTGTCCCAAAAGTCACCATACACAGAGGAAATGGGAAATTGTAGATAAATGGACTTTTTTTTTTTTTTTGAGACAAGAGTCTCACTATGTCACCCTCAGTAGAGTGCCGTGATATCACAGTTCACAGCAACCTCAAATTCTAGGGCTTAAGCAATCCTCTTCCCTCAGCCTCCCAAGTACTACAGGCACCCACCACAACACCTGGCTATTTTTTGTTGGTGTCATTGTTGTTTAGCAGAACTGGGTTGGGTTCAAACCCACCAGCCCCGGTGCACACGGCCAGCACTGTAACCACTGTGCTACAAGCACCAAGCCAAATGTACTTTTATTTACAAAATATTCATCACAAAATTTTACAAAATATTTCTAAAATATTTTCTATGTGTTGGCTGCCACTTCATAAAATTCTGCAATGAATATTTTATTAATAAAGGTACACGTAGCTACAATTTCCCATTTCCCCTACGTACGGTGACTTTAAGAATGACTGTTGGGACCTCTGTATTAATGACTATTTTCAAGGTTTTTTTACACGAAGTTATGCCTATTAAGCAAAGTTGAAATAAGAATAGTTCCATCTTCCATCTTTGAAAGAGAAAAGGAAAGGGATGTATATTTTTTGTTTGTTTTGTTTTTCAAAGTGTAGCTTTGACAGTCCATTAATACAAACTAATTTTAACTGCTTTTATAGTATTCAACCTAAGTGCCTAAGTTTCACAGTTCGAGAGCATAGAGTATTACAGGCACCCAATTAATTAAAAAAGCAGCACTTTCCTACTATCTTTTTTTTCCCCCTACTACCTACTTTTTCACGGAGGTGTTTTTTTATCCTATTTCCTACATTTTTACCCTATTTTCTACATTTCAAATAGCCCATTATGTTTTCTAGTCTGGCAGGAGACATGAAAGAGAACATGAAATGGATGCAACTCTGCTTTCATATAACTGGGGTAAATATGCTGTTTTGCTGAGGCAGCAGATTTACTGTATCTTATTACTAATATCACCCATTTGCTGATTTGGAGAAAGTGTAGGGTTCTTCCAAAAGCAGATGGTCAATCTACTGTGAAAAGCTGTTTTCAGACACAAGCAACTACCACGGGAGAAGTAAACTCTCAATAATCAGAACAAGCCCCTTTGAACTCCATGTAGTGCTCATTATCAATATCATAAATAACACAATAAAAGGCAAATGCACCCTTGAAAAGAGTCTTAGTAACTAAAGATAAAGGAACCCGCTGCCCATAAACAAGTGAGCTGGATACAGGGCATTTGGCAGGAGCACGCGGATAAAGAGCCTCAAAAATAAAATGAGAACCAGTCAAGTTTTTTGAGAAAGTAAACTGTTCAAAGGTATGAAAAACATCTTTAACCTCTACACAAAGGGATTTTTAAAACAGGAAAATCTATTAAACCACAAGTTGTTGGATTATTTTTCTTAAGTACACACGTTTTGCAAACTGCAGAATCTCAAAATATACTCCTGATTAGCAACACTCAAGTTTCCAGCTGCCTTTACATTTGTTCACTCTGTCAAAGCCCTAATTCTCCCAAAGTTCTTTGTCCTACACAAATGCCAGCTCAGCTCACCTTACTAGAAAGGCTCTTCTGGTTTTGTCAGCTGTGCCCATGATCAGCAGCTGGGAAGTATGGAAAAACCATTAACTACTCACTGAAAAAGAGTGGAGACATGGAGGTTCACCATTTGTTGCAGAGAGGTTATAAAAAATGTAAATAAAAAAATGAAATTAAAAAGACTATTCATTGCCCCACACCTGCTCAGAAAAGCTTTACAATCACCAACCCATATAAAACAGCTACAGCTCAACTGAAGGACATATTAATCCTTGTTTAAACAGAGACAAAAAAACTGCCAAGGCACAAAAGCAAAGGCCAATCACTCAGAAGCAGGAAGAGAAACGTTCACTGATGCACTGGAGATAAACCAAAGGTCTCTGGGAGGTCTCTGTTCCCCCGATATAGTAGTATTCTAAATAAACAGCATAACCAGGACAGATGGATATCAATTTGGAATGTAGGCAAGAGAGCTTTTCACAACTTCAAAGCATAAAAATGTGTTCCTAATTAGCATATAATATATAAAAGCCAAATGCAGACCAGGCCTCAGATATTTCCCATCTTTAGCAATGTACAACTGCTGGGCCGCTATTCCCATTAAGTCCCATGCCTACCCGTGCCCACCACTCTAAGAAGCGTGGCTAGGTAGGGAGGGCTCTCCATTGAGCCTGCACAAGAACTCCAGTGAAAATCCCTACATCCAACGCCGGCCATAAATCAAATCCAACCAACAATCTGGGGTAGGTGCTTCTACTCAAAAGACAGAGAGCCTCATAGTTGCTCTGTAATACCCAGGCAAGTGGGCATGATCACCATAACCAGCAAGATTATGCACACCCCACCGAGTTAAGAAGAGACTCCCACAAGAACTGAGTTTCAGGTGGGTTTTCAATGGGAAAGTCAAGTATACTACTCTGCCTGGTCATGTGACCCAAGATCTGCTATACAGAATATGTACATTCCATAATGAAACAATGAGAAAAAAGCATTGGCATTAATAGAATGCCTATGCAGGGGCCTAGAGACTAGACCTAAATTATCTCAATTAAGGCAACTAAGGCCCAGAGGAATTAAGTAACTATCCCCAGGTCACAACGGTCGCAAGGGTTAGAACCAGAATCCAAATGCAGATCTGCCTAACTACAAATTAAGTTTTCTTTCTATCCAATTGATTATCTTTCATTGTTTTTCTCATCTACTCACACGGCCCTGAAATAGTAAAGCTTCAACTATGAGCATCTATAAAAGCGGTTTAAAACTGAAGACGGAGCCAAGTATTTCCCTGATAATCCAGGAGCTGCACACTGAACTGGGAGAACTCCTTTAAAAGATGTTTACCTTACAATACTTGTGATGAAAATCTTTTTCAAATATTTAAATCCCTTAGTGAACAGAATATATTGTTACACTATTAACTACTAAACATGTTGCCCATGACCGCAGTGTTCTACAATTTCGGATGAGACGATGCACAGCACCCGAGTGATGGAAGGGGTCACACGAACCATTTAGTCAAATCTCAGGACTGCAGGAGTTTCCTCCTAAGATTGTTCTACGTTAGAGAGGGAAAGCGTTAAAAATATAAAAAAATAAAGCCATTTACATGTGGCCCAATGGATCTAACATTGATTTAAGCAGATTTTGGGACAAAAAGTTTCCAACAGTCCATCTAAATTCAAAGTCACTCCACCAGCACTTCAGTTAATGTGCTGCTACAGCCAAATCGGTAACCAATCCATCTTAACATTTCTTTTCTTTTTTTGGAGAGAGGGTCTTGCTGTGACACCCAGGCTGGAGGCTGGTAGCCTCATCAAACCTCATGATAGCTCACTGAACCTCAAAGTCTTGGGCTTAAGTGATCCTCCCATCTCAGCCTGCTGAGCAGCTGGGTCTGCATGCATGCGCCACCACACCAAGATAATTTTTGCTATTTTTTGTAAAGACAAGGTCTCCCTCTTGCTCAGGCTAGTCTCAGCCTATTCACTTCATTGGCAAGGAGGCCGCCAGGATACTCCTTCAAGGAGGAGAGTATCCCTGGCAAGTGATACTCCTGCCTCAGCCTCCCTAAATGCTAGGATTATAGGCAGGAGCCACTGTACCTGGCCTAATCTTAACATTTTCTAAACCCCATAGCTGCATAATATTAAAACAATTGTTGATAAGGTTTTAGGAGTGGTGGTTTGTTTTATCTTTGTGAATCTCATTTCTGCCCTGCTCCAAATCACTAGACTGTATACTTTTCACTACCATGTTTGTTCTAAAAACTTTTATTCCATTTGGAAGCCTTCTTATCCATAAGGATGCAAAAAGAACATTTCTCCTGGTGGAATTTTTTTAGGTATAACATAGCAGTTTTTCTCAAAAATATTACTGGCTTTAGCATCATTTTCTGAAATAAGATGTTCTTTTACTTAAACCTATCCCAAAAGGACTTAGCAATGACACTTCTGTAAGGTGACCACCCAAAACGACTGTAACAAACTGGTCAACATACAGAGGTGATCAACATTAAGGAACTAGGCCTGCTGTATTGATGTGGTGTTATGTCCAGCCTATGAAAATTAGGTCAACTCCAAAAATCATAGTACAACAAAGATATCTGTACCAGATTGTTTATTGCAGCCCAATTCATAATTGCTAAGTCATGGAAGAAGCCCAAGAGCCCATCGATACACAAATGGATTAATAAACTGTGGTACATGTATACCATGGAATATTATGCAG
>CAUYON010040888.1:0-10132 GCA_963573935.1 Arctocebus calabarensis
TTTTTGAGACAGAGCCTTAAGCTGTCACCCTGGGTAGAGTGTTGTGGCATTACAGCTCACAGCAACCTCCAATTCCTGGGCTCAAGCGAGTCTCCTGTCTCCGCCTCCCAAGTAGCTGGGACTACAGGCGCCCGCCACAACACCCGGCCAGTTTTTTTTGGTTGCAGCCGTCAGTATTGTTTGGTGGGCCCGGGCTGGATTCGAACCCGCCAGCTCAGGTGTACGTGGCTAGCGCCTTAGCCCACTGAGCCACAGGCGCCGAGCCACACTGTTAACTTCTCAATAACATACTTCTGACCTTGCTAACCCCTGAAAACCAATATGAATACTTGATTTACTGAATCAAGTCCATAAATACTTATGGAGACCTTGCTATATGTAAAGCATTGTACCAGGGGCTAGAGGAGTTAAAAAGCTGACTAAGATCCAGTTTCCGGCCAACAAAACTTTTAACTTACTAGATGATGTCAATATTTCACAAATAAATAGGTAACAAGAGGGAGTGCTATAAAATAAATTTTAAAAACTTGTCATGGAAATTCAAACAAAGGTGACATCTCATTTTGGAGGAAGCAAACAGAAAAATGTGAGTCTAGGAAGTTAAAATTTCAAAAGAGAAGTGGAATAAGGGGCTATTATCAATCTCTGACTTTAGAGAAAAAGGGACAACAGGTAACTGGGCAGGATGTGTGCTGAGAGACAGTATGACCCTGACTGCAAACTATGTCATCTGAGCCAAGCAAGTCTGTCTCAAAATTATAACTAATCACTTGTGAAATAATAATAATTACTTTCTTTTCTTTTGTTGCTGATAGCACTCACGCAAACATGGTGAATGTTCCCAAAACCCACCAGAAATTCTGTAAGAAGTGTGGCAAGCACCAGCCCCACAAAGTGACACGGTACAAGAAGGGTAAAGATTCTCTCTGTGCCTAGGAAAAGCCATTATGACAGGAAGCAGACTATGCTGTGGTGGGCAAACTAAGCCAATTTTTCAGAAAAAGGCTAAAAACCACAAAGATCCTGCTGAGATGAGTGGGTGGAGCCCAACTGCAGATCTAAGAGAATGCTAGCTATTGAGAGATGCAAGCATTTTGAACTGGGAGGAGATAAGAAGAGAAAGGACCAAGTGATAGAGTTCCTAACATCTTTTGTTTTATAATGAAGACGATAAAATCTTGAGTTTATATTAAAAAAAAATTACCTTATTTATGTGACAAAGTTATTTAATGCAAAAAAAGCCAGGGAGAGAAAGACTCAAGCATAAAGAAACAACACAGGCCATCTTCAAAGTTCAGTAGTTATTTTCTATTAGATAATCAAAAAATGTGTAGTACTTAAAATGTTTTGAATTAAAAAATTACTTTTAGTTTCTATTATTAATAAATGAACCATACATAATTTGGATGATTAAAAGTAACATGAGAAGAGCAAACAAATCAAATTATAAACATTTTTTCAAATAGATTAAATATGAAAGAATCTTTCTTTGATGGGGGAGCTTAATTATTTAGCAAACGTATATTGCTATCATTTGATACAGTTCCTCTGGTAAGTAGCTTGGCAGTTTCTTTGAAAACTAAAAACACATTTACCAAACAACTCAGCAATTGCACCCTTAGGCATTTTTAGAGAAAAAAAAAACCTTTTAATACAAAAACCTGTACATGAAACTTCGTAGCACCTTTAGTTGTAAAAGCAAAAAAAATTAGAAACAACTCAAAAACACCCTTAAATAGGTCTACTATAAAAAAATTATGAGTCATCTATACCACAGACTACTACTCAGCAATAAAAAGGAAAACAATTATGGATACATTTGAGTAGATCACTAGGGAATTACAATGAGTGAGAAAAGGCAATTTGAAAAAGTTATACTATAACTCATTTGAAAAAAAATCACAGAGACTGCCAGGAGTGAGAAGTAGTCAAGTGTGGCTATTAAGGGACAGCATCCAGCCATGTAGTTACGAAACACTTCTCTACCTGGATTGTAGTGACAGTTACAAGAAGCCTTAGTCACAAAGGATGTAATTAGCTACACATAAACACAAATGACTACGTATTAAAGTGGTAAAATCTATGTCTAGTTCTAGGTTGGCTTTTTGTTGTTGTTTTTTGTTGACACAGAGTCTCACTATGTCACCCTTAGGAGAGCGCCATGGTGTCATAGCTCATAGCAACCTCAAACTCTTAGGCTCAAGCAATTTTCTTGCCTCAGCTTCCTGAATAGTTGGGACTACAGGCACCAGCCATAACACCCAGCTATTTTTAGAGGTAAGGTCTTACTCTTGCTCAGGTTGTTCTCGAACCTGTGAACTCAGGGTAAACCACCCACCTCAGCCTCCCAGAGTGCTAGTATTACAGGCGTGAGCCACTGCGCTGGGCTGTATTTCCAGGTTTTAACATTACATTATAGTTACACAAATGATCAACACAGGGGAAGATAGAATGAAAGGTGCCTACAATGTCCCTTTGCATTTCTTTGTAATTTCTTGTGATTCTATACTTTTTCAAAATAATTTGTTTTTTAAAAGTATACTGCCATTTTTCTCAAAATGAATGATACCCAGTCTGCATCCTATTGCCGGCAGAATAATAAATTACTGTAACCCCCTGTGGCAAATGATTTTATAGCACACACTATGTATACAGAGCCAAGAAAGTTTTGTGCCCCTTGACCAAATCACCTAATTTCTGGGAATCACCTAATGAAACAACATCAAACACAGAATATATATATATATATATACACATAACATTGTTACTAAAGTCTAATTGAGAACAAGGTAAAACTAGATGCAACCTAGATGTTTGAGAATATAGGAATCATTAAATTCTCAAAATTCGGGGTCACTTGGGAAGCTGAGGCGGATGGATTGACCAGGCTCACAGGTTCAAAACTAGCCTGAACCACAGCGAGACCTCGTCTCTATAAACAGCTGGGCATTGTGGCAGGCACCTATAGTCCCAGCTGTTGGGAGGCTGAGGCAAAAGAATCACTTAAGCCCAGGAGTTTGAGTTTGCTGTGAGCTAAGACACCATGGCATTCTACCAAAGGGGACAAAATGAGACTTTGTCTCAAAAAAAAAAAAAAAAAAAAAGAAAATCTCAAAATCTAGTCATGGAACACTATGCATTCACTGATAATACTGGTAACGGCTTGACAATGTAATAGAAAATACATATTATAAGAGAACAAAACAAAATTCAATATAAACTCCCAACTGTATCTATCTAAAATAAGGATATAAGTAACAGGAGATCCATTTTTTAAAAAGATAATAATTGTGTTAATGTGGCAGAATTATGGGAATTTTTCTCAAACTTTCTTATAAAGTTGAATACTATTTTCATAAAAAAATAAAAATATTTTTACCTTATCCCAGAAATCAATCAAAGCTGTAAAGTCCCATTTCTTAGAATATGCCACATTGTATTTCAGAATAGCATCCTATGGAAAAAGCAGAAACAAAACTTCATGCATAGCCAAGTGAATTACCTGTGAATAGCTTCTTTGGTGAACTATCATGCTTCCAGTAAATTTCTCACTGCTGAACCTTCCTCCTACCATTAGCTACACAACATCAGTAGTCATGGATAAACAGAATGAATACTAATTTATTATTCACTTCAGAAAGGTGAGATTAGAAAGGTCAAGTAAAAGAGGAAAAAGACAATTACCCTAAAGCATGCATTCTGTATGGGATAATATGCTCCAAATGGACAAAAATTGGACCTTGGGAGATTAAAAAAAAAAAAAAACTTAGATATCACAATTGTTTGATCAAAGGAGTCACACTATATACACACAGATATTTGGTACACTTGCAGTATTAAAATTTCATGAGGAGGAAAGATATTAGAAAAAAATGTTTAAGAAGATCCTAAGATAGAAGAGATAACAAAAAATATGGAGAAAAGCACAGTATAAAATAGTGCTTTTTTCCTTTACTATCAGCTATTTTTATAAGTTACATATAAATGGTTACCTTTTCCAAACAGGTCCCATAAATTACACATTTATAGAAAACTAAGTCTAAATACTATGCCATCTACTGGTGTAACTTTTAACTGTCTAGAATAGACAGTCTGATACACCAGGTTTCCAAGGTTGGGTATGCGTCAGATAATCTGTTAGTAGAGTAGAAAATTAGAATTCTTATTTCTAATTACATTTTATCTTTCAAATGTCTATTTTAATTGTATAACATACATATTACATTATTAAAGTAATAAATATGGAGAATATATAAACTAGTTTATTTATATTGGTAATACACAAATTTTTCTACTGAAGTACACAAGTCTGAAAACCACTGTGTTAAATTATTACAATAAACTTTCTAAATCTCCTTATCATTGAAAAAGTTGTTTTTTTGTTTTGTTTTGTTTTGTTTTGAGACAGAGTCTCACTTCAATGCCCTCAGTAGAGTGCCACAACACCCTGCTATTTTTTGCTGCAGTTTGGCCGAGGCTGGGTTCGAACGTGCCACCCTCAGTATATGGGGCTGGTGCCCTAACCACTGAGCCACAGTAACCGCCCCATTGAAAAAGTCTTTAAAAAAATTAATATTCTGCCAAAGAATTTCCTGAAAAACTTATGCCATACAAATAATTACCAAGCATTTAGATTAAAAGATGAACCAAAATACAGGGTGCCCTAAAAGTCACCCCCAAAGTCACCATAAAACGGGAAAAACGGGGAAATTATAGCTAAATGTACCCTTTTGTTGGGGGACGGACAGAGTCTCACTATGCCATCCACAGTAGAGTGCAATGGCATCACAGCTCACAGCAACCTCAAACTCTTGGGCTTAAGCGATTCTCTTGCCTCAGCCTCCCAAATAGCTGGACTACAGGCACCTGCAACAATGCTTGGCTATTTTTTTTGCAGCTGTCATTGTTGTTCAGCAGGCCCCTGGCCAGGTTTGAACCGCCTGCCTCAGTGTATGTGGCCGGCGCTCTAACCACTAAGCAACAGATGCCGAGCCTAAATGCACCATTATTACAAAATATTCATTATAAAATTTTATGAAGAGGGTGGCGCCTATTGTTCAGTGGTTAGGGCACCAGCCCCATATACTGAGGGTGGCAGGTTCAAACCAGCCCCAGCCAAACTGCAACAAAAAAATAGCTGGGCATTGTGGTGGGTGCCTGTAGTCCCAGCTACTTAGGAGGCCAAGGCAGGAGAATCACCTAAGCCCAAGAGCTGGAAGTTGCTGTGAGCTATGATGTGACAGTACTCTACCAAGGGCGACAAACTGAAACTCTCTCTCAAAAAAAAAAAAAAAAATTTCCTTCTTTATGCAATATCTAAAAAAAAGTCCTCAGCATACTACTTTGTGGTTTGCATCTGTAATTAAAATTTTCTGTGCAAAAAAGGGATATTCTACACACTGATAATTGCATTAAAAAAGGAGGGTACTGACTACAATTTTCACTGTGATAATGAACATAAACCAAATTATCGTTCATTATATCTAAAATGGAAAAAAAAACAAATAGCCATAGGTATAAAGGCATTATAAGAAGCTTATATTTAGGGCGGTGCCTGTCGCTCATCGAGTAGGGTGCCGGCCCCATATGCCAAAGGTGGCGGGTTCAAACCCAGCCTCGGTCAAACTGTGAAACAGAAAAATAGCTGGGTGTTGTGGTGGGTGCCTATAGTCCCTGCTACTTGGGAGGCTGAGGCAAGAGAAACACCTAAGCCCAGGAGTTGGAGGTTGCTGTGAGCTGTGTGATGCCACAGCACTCTACCAAGGGTGATAAAGTGAGACTCTGTCTCTACAAAAAAAAATAATAAAAATAATAGTTTGTTGAATGTTCTTCAAGCTGCCCATTCTCTCTTGGAGATTCTAATCCAACTACAAATACAATACAAACAGACTTTAACAGGACTCTGCCCTAGTCAATATATATCCAAAGGGATATAACCAGGCCTGACCCTACTCCTAGCCTTTTTTATTTATTTATTTATTTATTTATTTTTTGACAGAGTCTCACTTTATCACCCTCATTAGAATGCCAGGGCATCACACAGCTCACAACAACCTCCAACTCCTGGGCTTAGGCGATTCTCTTACCTCAGTCTCCTGAGTAGCTGGGACTATAGGCACCCGCCACAACGCCCGGCTATTTTTTTGTTTTGCAGTTCGGCAAAGGCTGGGTTTGAACCTACCACTTTCGGTATATGGGGCTGGCACCCTACTCACTGAGCCACAGGCACCGCCCGTACTCCTAGCCTTTTTAAGGAAAAAATTTCAAGCTAACAAATCTGTTCTTCTAACATGCACTTAAGATGTTTTTTATTTTTTTTTTTTTGTAGAGACAGAGTCTCACTTTATCGCCCTGGTTAGAGTGCCGTGGCGTCACAATGCTCACAGCAACCTTCAACTCCTGGGCTTAGGCAATTCTCTTGCCTCAGCCTCCCAAGTAGCTGGGACTACAGGCGCCCACCACAGCACCCGGCTATTTTTTTTTTGTTTTGTTTTGCTTTGCAGTTCGGCCGAGGCTGGGCTTGAACCCGCCACCTTCGGTATATGGGGCCAGCGCCCTACTCGCTGAGCCACAGGAGCCGCCCTTAAGATGTTTTTTAAACATTTTTCTAATTATTATAGTTTATATTTCTAAATAATTTTCCATTTTCTACCCTTGCTACGTCAAATAGCCAATTATATACCCTTAACAGAAATTTTCTATCTTCTACCTTATTCCCTAAAGTTAAATAAATTAAGGTAAATGACAAAAATAAAAATTTATGTACATTCAAAAGAATATTAACCAATGAACCAGGCTCAGCGCCTGTGGCTCAAGGGGCTAAAGCGCCAGCCATGTGCACCTGAGCTGGCGAGTTAAAATCCAGCCCAGGCCTGCCAAACAACAATGACGACTGCAACCAAAAAATGGCCGGGCGTTGTGGCGAGCACCTGTAGTCCCAGCTACTTGGGAGGCGGAAGCAAGAGACTGGCTTGAGCCCAGGAACTAGAAGTTGCTATGAGCTGTAATGCCACAGCATTCTATCCAGGGTGACAGCTTGAGGCTCTGTCTCAAAAAAAAAAAAAAAAAAAGAATATTAACCAATGAACCAAATCTATGCAGAATTAAAATAAAAACAAACTTTTTCTACAAGTTGTATTCCACAGATCTCCATTACAAATTGCGCTTTTTACCTCTAATGTCCATACTACATATCTCATGTTTTGACAATTTCATTCTCAAAAGTGACCCACAAATCCCTTTAGAGTATAATCTGTGAGGTTTGTCCCTCTCTGCTCCTTCCACCTACAATCACACACATGCACAATCCTAGCACTCTGGGAAGCCAAGGTGGGTGGACTGCCTGAGCTCACTGAATTCAAGACCAGCCTCCGCCAGAGCAAGCAAGACCTCATCTCTAAAAAAGCTGGGCATGGGCAGCACCTCTGGCTCAGTGAGTAGGGCGCCGGCCCCATAGACCGAGGGTGGTGGGTTCAAACCCAGTCCCAGCCAAACTGCAACAAAAAAATAGCCGGGCACAGCTCAGCGCCTGTGGCTCAAGTGGCTAAGGCACCAGCCACAAACACCTGAGCTGGCGGGTTTGAATCCAGCCCAGGCTTGCCAAACAACAATGATGGCTGCAACCAAAAAGTTGTGGCAGACACCTGTAACCCCAGCTACTTGGGAGGTGAAGGCAGAAGAATCGCTTGAGCCCAGGAGTTGGACATTGCTGTGAGCTGTGATGCCACTGCACTCTACCCAAGATGACAGATTGAGGCTCTGTCTCAAAAAAAAAAAAAAAATAGCAGGATGTTGTGGCGGGTGCGTGTAGTCCCAGCTACTTGGAAGGCTGAGGCAACAGAATCTCTTTGGGTCCAAGAGTTTGAGGTTGCTATGAGCTATGACACCACAGCACTCTGCTGAGGGCACCAAAATGAGACTTGTCTCAAAAAAAAAAAAAAAAAAGGATAGCACTTTTTTTTTTTAGTTCTGCTTTGCAAAAACCACTAAAATCCTCAGGACATCATCTTTAAACACAGATCTAAAATCAATGCAATGGCTCTCACAATCTCTCGCCTATTACAACTTTTTCAACTTAAATTTCTTTTGCCAGGTGAAATGGCTGATCTCTGTAATCCCAGCACTTTGTTAGGCCATAGTGGAAGTATTACCTGAACTCAGAAGTTCAAAACCAATGTGGACAATACAGTAAGATCCTATCTCTATAGAAATAAATAGATAAATAGCCAGATGCAGTGGTCTGTGCCTATAGTCCCAACTACACAGGAGGCAAAGGCAGGAGAATTGCATGAGCTCAGGGACATGAGGCTACAATGAGGTATGATCACACCACTGCACTGCTGGAAGCCTTGGCGACAGTACACATCTCTCCTCCAAATCATGACATTACCACCATTACTACTGCTCTTAAAATTTAAAACATGTCAGGGAGGGTGGGTGGAGAGAGGGTAAAGGGTGGGATCACACTTATGGTGCATCTTAGAAGGGTCAATTGAAACTTACTAAATGCAGAACACCAATGTTTTCACATAATATACAAGAAAATCCCATGAAGCTTATGTCAAACAGTTGGATGAAAATATTTCAGATTATATGTGAAGCCCGCACACTGTACCCCATGATTGCACTAAGGTACACAGCTATGATTCAATAAATAAATATATATAAATATATACTACAAAAAAATAATAAAAAAAAAGATAAGTGAAAAAAAAATTTAAAACATGTGAAACTGGGCTGGGTAGAACAGCTCATGCCTATAATCCCAGCACTTTGGGAGGCTAAGGCGGTTGTAACACTTGAAACTAACGATTTAAGACCAGCCTGGGAAACGTAGCAAGATTCCATGCCTACCAAAAAAACAAAAAATTTTTTTTTGCCTGGTGTGCACCTGTAGTCCCAACTACTCAGGAGGCTGAGGTAAGAGGATCACTTGAGTCCAGAAGTTTGAGACTACGGTGAGTAATGATAATGCACTCCAACCTGGGCCACAGAGCTAGACCCTATCTCAAAAAAAAAAAAAAAAAGAAAGAAAAGAAAAACTATGTTAACCTATTAACCAAACCCTTAAATAATGTTTTTTACAACCAGTGTGTTTGGATAGGGCAAATTTAAGATCAATAGGAAGACAGTCCAGTCTCTTAAGTAAGCATTCGAGATCAAGATTACCTATTCGAGATCAAGATTACCTGACTCCCAGCTCCATTACCTCTCTTTCTACTATCCTTAGTTACTGCGGCCAGTCTATAGATTTTAAGTTCATTTTATCAACCTTTTAGCATAATTTTACTATTAGGTAATAATTATGAAGCCATATGTGGTGGTACCCACCTGCAGCCCCAGGTACTCAGGAAGCTGTGGCAGGATCTCTTGAGCCCTAGAGTCCCAGGCTATAGTGCAACAGCTCTGCACTAAAGCTCAAGCATCACAACATGATATCATCTCTTAAAAATAAACAAATAAAGGGCGGCACCTATGGCTCAAAGGAGTAGGGCTCCGGCACCATATGCCAGAGGTGGGGTTCAAACCCAGCCACGGCCAAACTGCAACAAAAAACAGCCAAGCGTTGTGGCAGGCGCCTATAGTCCCAGCTACTGGGGAGGCTGAGGCAAGAGAATTGCCTAAGCCCAGGAGTTAGAGGATGTTGTGAGCTGTGACGCCGCAGCACTCTGAGGGCAACAAAGTGAAACTGTCTCTAAAACAACAATAATAAAAAAAATAATAATAATAGTAATTATGAATCTGTGTTTTACTTTCTCAGTTTATAGCAATTTAAATCAATCCAAGTAGCTACATCGCACATACACTCATCTCCTATCCAAATCATATATATGACTTGTTGAATAACTTTATTTGTTGCTGTATTATATCAAGAAAATAAATCTACTTTAATACTGCTTTCAAAAACCAAACAGTTTCACAACGCAGCTATTATAATGAAATAAGAAACAGATACTAGACTCGGCTCCTGTAGCTCAAGAGGCTAAGGGACCAGCCACATACACCAGAGCTGGCCAGTTCGAATCCAGCCTGGGCCTGCCAAACAACAATGACAGCTACAACCAAAAAATAACCAGACTTTGTGGCGGGCGCCTGCACTCCCAGCTACTCAGGAGGCTGAGGCAAGAGAATC
>CAUYON010040889.1:0-17384 GCA_963573935.1 Arctocebus calabarensis
AAATTGGAGAAAATATATTGTTATAAAGAGAAATTACAAACATGTTTCACTTATAGATGAAGATGCAATATCCTAAACAACATATTGACAAGTTGAATTAAAAAATTAATATTTAAGTAATGTACTTTGGTCAAAATTGAATCCAATTTATATGAAAATTAGTCACTCTTTTCTTTTCTTTTTTTTTGGTTTTCTTTCCCTCGCCCCTCCCTCCTTCTCTGTCTGCTCTCTCCTTCCCCCATGCCCCACTGTGTCATTGATTGTCATTATTTGTCCTCAAATCAAATTTGAATACATAGGATTCATGCTTCTCCATTCCTGTGATGTTTCACTAAGAATAATATGCTCCACCTCCATCCAAGTTACTACAAACGCTGCAAAGTCTCCATTATTTTTGATGGCTGAGTAATATTCCATTGTATACATATACCATAGCTTACCAATCCACTCCTGGGTTGAAGGACATTTAGGCTGTTTCCACATTTTAGCAATTGTAAATTGGGCAGCAATAAACAGCCTCATACAAATGTCCTTATAATAAAAGTCTTTTTTTTTCTTCTGGATAGATACCCAGAAATGGGATTGCAGGATCAAACGGGAGGTCTAGGTTGAGTTCTTTGAGCTTTCTCCATACTTCCTTCCAAAAAGGTTGTATTAGTTTGCAGTCCCACCAGCAGTGTAAAAGTGTTCCTTTCTCCCCACATCCATGCCAGCATCTGCAATCTTGAGATTTTGTGATATAGGCCATTCTCACTAGAGTTAGGTAGTATCTAAGGGTGGTTTTAATTTGCATTTCTCTAATAATTAAGGATGATGAGCATTTATTCAAGTGGTTACTGTCCATTTGTCTGTTGTCTTTAGAGAAGATTCTATTCATCTCTCTTCCCCATTGATATATGGGATTGTTGGTTTTTTCCTTGTAGATTCATTGAAGTTCTGTATAGATCCTGGTTATTAAACTTTTATTAGATTCAAAATATGCAAATATCCTTTCCCATTGGGTAGGTTGTCTATTTGCTTTGGTTGTTATCTCCTTGGCTGTACAGAAGATTTTCAGTTTAATTCAGTCCCATTTGTTTATTGTTGCAGTTGTTGCTATTGACATGGCAGTCTTCCTCATAAAGTCTTTCCCCAGGCCAATACCTTCCAGTGTTTTTCCAGTTCTTTCTTTCAGGATTTTTATTGTCTCATGCCTTAAATTTAAGTCCTTTATCCATCTCAAATCAATCTTTGTGAGGGGAGAAATGTGTGCATCCAGCTTCAGTCTTTTACATACGGGTATCCAATTCTCTCAGTTTATGATAGTTTGAACTTTGTTATTTCATTTAATTCATTGCTTAATTGCTGTTTTCCTATGAATGATTATTCTGTGGTTAATATGTTAGCATAGCAGTGTTCCCAGATAGTTTTTTGTTTGTTGGGCTTTGGGGGGGCAGAGTTAATATTTTGCATGTAATATCTTACTTTATAGCAGTGAAATTGCTTTCTCTTTCGTCTTGTAATTTTTTTTGAGGTGAAATTTAAGTTTTTGTGTGAGTAGTACCATTATACCTATCTTGAGTGTCTTGCTTGTACTGTATCACATCATACCTTTGTTCAATTCTTAATAAACTGTTCACTTGTTAAAAAAAAGATTTGGAACAGAGCTTTATTTATTTATTTATTCTTTTGTAGTGTTTTGGTTGGGCCGGGTTTGAATCCACCACCTCTAGTATACAGGGCTGGCGCCCTACTCCTTTGAGCCAAAGGTGCTGCCCCAGAGCTTCATTTATTAACAAATAATAATGCATGGATGAGGAATAAGACACATGCACAATGCTGAGGACAGAGCAGTTACAGAGACAGTCATAATCTGCTCAGAATGGATCTTAACATTTTGGAAAGACAGAGTAAGAGTAAACAATAAGTGCATTATTATGTGGTGATAGAGCTCTAAAGAAAAGTATTGTAAAGTAATAGACAAATGGTGGGGACAGTGGGATGCTGTTTTATATCAGGTGGCTGGGAGATTCTCTCACAAGAGAAACTATAGAATAAGAGAAAGAGGGAACCATGTGTATATCTAGGAAGCAGGTTTCCAAGTGAACAAAGCAGCATGTGAGAACTGAGGCAGAAGTTATGACATCCTATCAGAGAAATGTCAAAAAGTCCAATGAGGCTGGAGAGCAGAGTACAAGGGGAGGTGTTAAGAAGATGAGAGAGGCAAGGCAAGAAGGGAAGATCACATATTGTAATATATGATCCTAAGTATTATGTAGTAATACCTACAATCTTATATGGTGTATAATAATATATAATATTACCTATCTTTTGTGTCCCTCCTAAAGCTGCCTTTCTTCTGGGAAAGTACTATGTTTAACTCCAATCTTTAGACCCATCTCCTACCATCCAAAACATTCTTGTTTTCCTTTCTGTATTTTATTTTGCTCTCTTTTCTCTGATGTGGGTCTGTAGCTACATTTGTTTTTTCTTTTATTAAATTGCAAAGACTACCTCCTGGAATGATATATGGATTGGTTATCCCTGTAGGCACGTTGCCTTAGAAACAGAGCAAGTCTTATGCATTTCAGCAAGACCTTATCAATAAAGCAGTCTCACTAGGGGCTAATGTTCACATCATTAAGCGTCTGCTATGCTTTCCCTTCATTTCTTAACTGTGGTACTTCTCAGATTGGTAATTAGGTGAAGGCCAATTGATTGGCTCCACAGAGCAGACATTAAGAAAGCATAATAATAAAAGGATATATCTCAGGCAGTCACAGTTGACAACTCCAAGTTACCATATTGTTTCAGTTTCCAAGTTGCACCACAGCAAATCTTTATCCCTTCCTGGAATAGGCATGCGAGTTCCATGTTGAATACCTGGCATCTTTTTAGACTGGCCAGTGTCCATTACTTAACAAGCCCTGGGAACTAAGGAAGCAGTATGAGGAAGGAGAAAAGAGAGGGTCCAGTCTCCCCAGCTGCAGTCTATGAATGAGCAGGGATGTGGCTGCCCAATGGGGCAAAGTGAAATAAATTCATGCCCAAGTTCTCAGATTAAAACTTAAGGGACCCCACCCTACCGAAATAAATAATCTAATTAATGGTAAAATAGGTGTATAAATGAAGCTTTTTTTTTCTTTTTAACAATAAGATGTATTTCTTGTCTAAAATATTCAGGAGAAAACTAAGGAAGAAATTTATATTAGTCAAAGATTTCCAGAGACATAGTATGCACGCGTGCGCACACACACACACACACACACACACTTACCTAGTGATTGGTTGGTTGGAATTGGCTACATAATTCTGGAGGCTGGCAAGTCTGTAAGTGGTAGGGTAGCTTGGTAGGCTGGACATTTAGCTAAGGGTTGATGTAGTGACTGGAATCTGAATTTTGGTAGGACTGAAGGCCAGAAACTCAGCCAGGATTTCTGTATTATTTTCTTGAAAATAATTCTTGAGAAGACTGGGAAACCTCAGTTGTTGCTCTTTCAGCCTCTAAATGATCAACGATCACATAAGGTGACAGGCCAGGCACAGTGGCTTTTACCTACAATCCTAACACTTTGGGAGGCTGAGCTGGGACAATCACTCGAGACCAGAAGTTCAAGACCAGCCTGAGAAACATAGTAAGACCCTATCTCTACAGAAAGTAGAAAAATTAGCTGGGTATAGTGCACCTGTAGCTACCAGGGGGAGCTTAGGCTTTTGAGGTTGCAGTGTGCTATGATTAGGCCACTGCACTGTAACCCCAGAAAGACCTTGACTAAAAAAAAAAAATCAAAAGATGATGAAAAGGAAGTGAAGCAGGATGAAAAAGAAATAGGGCAACGGCAACTAGAATAAAAGTGATTCTAGTCAGTGTACAATTTCCTTACCTCTTCTTTCTCATTTCCTTTAGCAGAGCACTTTTGTATGATAAAATCATTAGCGAAGCTGGGAAGAATATTCACTTCAGGAAGTTGATGAATCAGGCCAGAATTTGCATCACTATTTTATATGGTACCATCATGTTCAAAACATCATCTTATGCCTTTACAATAGAGAACAATTATGTATGCTGGATTAAATTAAAATCTGTATAATTAGAAACTTTTTCACCTTAAGATAACTCTTACATTAATGTGGTATGGTTTGCTTAGAACAAATGATGATTGGCTTTGACAGCAAAAGTGTACGAAGGACTAAAATCAACGAGTTAGCCTGTGCTGGGTTTTGGCCCCTCAGTCACATCTCTCTCGGCTTGTGTGGTGGTAGCATGTGTATATTGATGCAATTTCCCATGACTGTCAGTTTCTATCTTTAGATAATCTTCTCTTGCATAGCAGGAGCTATGCCTCAACGTCTTGGTAACATCCTCCGCCAACTGATAGAGCCTTTGCTGATACTGAAACTATTCTTGATCCATAAAGACTGCCACACTGTGATGGTCAACTTTGTGTCAACTTTGCTAGGCTATAATACCCAATTATTTAATCAAACACTAATCTAGGGATTGCTGTCAAAGTATTTTGTAGATATGATTAATATCGACAATCAGTTGACTTCAAGTAAAAAAAGATTAACCTTGATAATAATTTTTAGCTTTAATAGCACAAACTGAGGCCTCCTGGAGGAAGAAGGAATTTTGCCTCAAAACTGTAACGTAGAACTCCTGCCAGAGCTTCTAGTCTGCCACCTGCCTTAAAGACTTTAGCCGTGTTGGACCCTGCATTCATGCAAACAAATTCCTCAAAGGAACTCTCTGCAGAAATATGTGTGTATACATATTTACATATATATGCATATTTGTGTGTTTATATAAATTTATATCCAATTGATTCTGTTTCTCCAGGAACCCTCAATGATACCCAAATTAACACTGCCTTCGTATGACTCATCTATTTGCATTATTAAATTTGGACATCTTTATGAAGCTACCCAGTGTAATTGATGTAAGAAGTCATGTAGGCTGAGATCCTGTGGTCCTACTTGACTAGACCAGATATTAATTTTACTGAGAATAGTTAATGATTTGAAAAACTTTTATGAGTGTTGGATAAAATGTAGAATTGAACTGCATGGTACTATCTTATAAAATTAATGTGTTTGGCTTGTGGGATTCAACCTTGAAAGTCTTAATTGACAAACATTCCTTAGAGTTGAGCTACTAGAAACATAATTAGACTAATGGCAATACCTAAAAACATGACCAAGTGCAAGTGATGTGAATCTCTCTGCAAACAGAAGCATCCACAAATGGGGAGAACATTCATCATGACAGATGAGTGAAGTTCAAGGCACATGGTACAGATACCTGCAAGAAATTTCAGTACCTTGAGAAAGGATGCTAGACACGAGACTTGGTTTAAAAACAAACACTACTGAGCAATGTAGCTTGGTTTAAAAGGATGTTAAAATGAAGAATAGCATGGATGTTTAGTTAGGGTATGAACAGATTAATGTACCTTCTCATAATTGTTCTCATAAGAAGTCTACTTGAGGAGGTGCTGAGTGAAGAGTTCACTCTTAGCACTATTCCGGAAAGGCAGCCACAAATATGCAGTGTTTGGAAACTCAACTGGGAGCCACTTTGTGACATAGAACAGAAAACTGGCAACAAGTGTTTCTTGAAGGCAAATTGTCTGTGTGCCTGTTAAAAATGTGGTTTTACAAATGAATGTGAGTAGCACCAAACCCATATTTCCATTGCTCACGTAAAATGGTCTTTTTTTTCTTGAGTTGACCAGTGGAATCTGGGAGTCTGACATAGATTATTTGTAAGAGGTTGGGAACACGATGTCAGGAAGTACGAGACCAGAGGGGATGATTTTGGGGTGAATTACATAAAGTAGAGGATTGGACTCTTTCCTGCTGACAGCGCTCTTTTGAAGGTCATGCTCTTGCTCATTATCAAGTTCAGTGGCTCTGAGTCTGCCCTCGCTCCCCAGGGTGTCTGTTGAAGTCGCTGGTTGAGTACTGTCTTCCTGACAGCACATGTTGTCGTCTGGTCTGCCGACTTCTCTTTTTCCTAAGCTGGCTTGTTCCAACATTATTTTCCCTACAGAATGAAATTTAAGAGTCCCTAGGTATAAAAAGCACCTTAAAAAATAATTTTTTTTATCTTAAAAACCAGCTTCTCTAGTCTCAACTTTTTCTATCCTCCCTTCCTTTTTGTTCTTTTTAAAGAAGAAGAGGAAATATTTCAATTGTAACAAACCATGAAATTATGCTGAGCCTCCTTCACGATTAGCCAGAGAAAGGGGTTTGCCCGTGTTGTAGTTTCCTCACTCAGGAGAGATTGGAAGACCTCTGCGTCCTCGTGGGAGAGATGGATGGGAACCGCAACTCTAAGCGGCTTCCTCCAGCATGTTACCAGCAACATGGGTCCCAGAAGCCCAACCTGGCAGCCTGTTTCGGGAGAAACAGAGCAGCAGAGATGGGGCAATGGTGGATTAGAAAAAAAGAGAAGGCGTGAAATTGGCTCAGGGAATAATCTTGCAACCCAGGTGAGCATCATGTAGAGACAGGTGCCCTTTGGAAAAGCGTAGACTTGCTCTCAAAACACTCTCCTTATCTTCCATGTCTGTAAGTTTACACAGTAGGCAGATTTCTCCTGGAAGAGGATTGTACCTGCCTGGTCACTGTGCCAGGTGAGGCTGGCAGAGATCTCACCTGTGACCATGAAGCACAGGATCTGCTCTGCGGGACGCACCTGAGAGGTAGTGGTTGCTGTAATTCTCCTTCTGTAATGTCACCAAAGCATCACATTCATATTTCTAACTGCCTTCTGAGGCATCACCTAGATCTTTCAATGTTTGAAGGAACCCAATCTGTCCAAACTGCATGTATTGTCCCCTTTCTTACTAATGTGTTCATTCATTCATAAATGTTTTTCATTCTCCAAGAGGAATCATTATTCTCCTCCCACCCCACTTCGTAATTTTCTTCGACTCGATTTTGTATCTGAGATCCCATATTCGGCCTGCTTTAAATCCTGTGGCTTGTTGATCTGTGGTTCATAGCTGGTATATACTCCCTTTCACATTAACTTTGTGACTGCCCTTATCCATGGCTATTAACCTGTGTGACAGCCTTCTAATCTGCGTCTTCTTCTTTCTATTCTATTCTAAGTTGAAGACTCTAGATAGATAGCTTTTCATAAAAATAATTCCTATTATCCTGCTGTTGTGATTCAGAAACTTTCAGTTTAAATCTGGAGCCCTTTTCATTTTCCAAAAATTCTGATTTCTCCAGTATAACCTTTTCATTCTTGTTAGAATTGCCCTTTGTCCACACAGGCTGCATATTATCTCTCTGTACTACACAGACCTGAAAACATGGCACTGCATTGATTTTTCAGCCACTACAGACAGCACTTCTCAAAGCGGTAGGGAGCAATGTAGATTTTACCAATGATTTCCAGACTTGTGCAGGAAAGGTTATCAACTTCAGAGCCAACAATTTCATTACTATCCTAGAAAGAGTAAACGCCAACATATAATTCCTTGTTTCTGTGTTAAACAATACGAGGATCAGACGTTCTTTCTTGTCTACATTAAACAACACTGAGGAAAATTCCTCAAAAACCCAAACAAGCAAGCAAAAAATCCTACCTAGTTGTTCCAGGAAATACTTGCTTCTTGAAGACAAGCTGGTGAACTTATCAGAGCTTCCAGCTTACTCTCCAGGGCTCCCTTCAAAACCCTCAGCCCACTGTGCTTTTCAATCCACTGCTGTTACGTCAGAAATTCCAGCCCAAGCAACCATTTTGCTATTTTGGGAGACTCACCTTGAAAATCACCCCAGCCCCCCAAATCCCAGTTTCCTCAAGTTTCCCATTTGAGACGAGCTAAGCTCTGCCAAATGTTGCTCCCCTTGATTATCGGAAGTCGGGTAAATTGGTCTCTGCTTTCTGGTGTTCCATTGGGAGGTTGTTGAGACATTCTTGCTCTCTCAAAGTCTCTCAGTTTCCAGCTCCTCTTTCTCCTTCATCCACGTAGCTCTTAACTGCCTGGGGGCAGAGAGCTCACCTGTGGCCATGGAGCACAGGATCTCGTCTGCGGGACGCACCTGGGAGGTCGTGGTTGCTGTACTTCCCCTTCTGTAATGTCACCAAAGCATCACATTCATATTTCTAACTGCCTTCTGAGGCATCACCTAGATCTTATGCCCCCGTGCCTTAACTTCCCCATTCATGACCAGGCCAGTTCACATCAACTCCGGTTGGTAAATCTGTAGGCTTCGGACGGTCAACCACCAAGTAGTTTACTCCACCACGTGGGTCTCCGTGTAGGGAAATTCACACTTGCCTTTATAAATCACATCACTCCACTTGAGTCTGGACGGTGTGGAGGTGTCTGTGGGGCTTTTATTCATTTCTTATTTCTTTTTTTTTCTCTACCTATCTCAGGAGGCTGGAACAGCTGGCCAGCAGCTGCCCAAGAAAGGGATTGAAAGTGTGGAATCAGCAGATGGCAGGGAGAAACATTCACAATACTCCGACTCGGCCGTCCTTTCTTTTTTCCAATGACGGTCATTCCCTCTGTGTGTGTGGAGCTAGAGTTACAGGAGGATTACGCCCCTGCCTACCCAACTCCCCTGTTTCAGCCTCATGGTGTGGCAACATCTCTGATTTCAAAAGACGAAAAAGAAAAGAAAGGGTATAAGGAAACCCAGAAATTCTTTGGGATTAACTAGTGTTTCTGTGAACCTCTTGAAAGCATAGTGCAATTCTTTAAAGCACAAGTGTGCCTTTGAAAAGTTCCCCACAAATATGATTTTTAATGACCACATAGCGTTCTACCACAGGCACATTGAACAATACATCTTTACTGTTTCCCTGTTGATGGAAAGTTTAACTTGTTTGTAGTTTCTCAGAATTTTAACCACTCCTCAAAATAGTTGGTGGCATTTCTTATTATTTCCTTTTAGCATAAATTTCTAATTGTGGAGTTATTGGATACAAGGCTGTGATCATTTTAAAGGCTTTAAGTAGCCACTGTGAAAGGGCTGCTATTTGGAAATTTGATATCTCCCATGTGAGATGGGTAACTATGACAGAGGAAAAAATATGTGGAATTAATCTTTAGCATTAGCTGCAGGTCAAATTGAAGTAGAAGCAGCACTTTTGACTAACAGCGTGCAGTAAGTGGTAGCTTTGTTTTTGAACAGCAAGCAGATCCATAGATGACTGTCAGGGTCTGTCTGTTAAGGGGAAAGTATTTACCATTCCGTATGCTTAATTTTAATAAATGCCATGCTTTCTGTTTCCCACTGTTGCTGCAGGGACGGTGGGCTTCTCAGAAGACTTTGAAGCCACAGAGACAAATCCTCTTTCTGGAATCAGATGGGATGTTCATTTCCACTTAGACGCATTGTCCTCTCTTGGGATAGTTTTCTGTGTTTTCTTGTTGTCAGCACTCCTTGTACTTTTGAAAAGCCAGGCCTTCCCCTTCCCCTTCCCTTTCTTGTTTGGAAGTGGTATGTGTTTCTAAATTGTCTAACCAGGCACAGCAATTAGTGCCCAAGCAGAGAGGAGGCTGCTTGCCTGCAGAATGGATGGCTTTCATGGGGATAGGTTGAAAGGACGTGCTGAGAATGGAAACTTGCCAACGACCTTGTTTGGTGCTGGCCCTCCTGTCTGGATTTATAGAAGTCGTTTATATTTGCTGATGCTCTAATAAACAGCCCCTTTCATGGAGCAAATCCTTGGAATGGTTTCATTTCCAGCCTGGGCCCCTATGGCCAGTCGAACACTACAGCGGAGAGTCAGCTGCGAGTAGCCGTGGCCTCTGCTGGTCTTGGTAAGCGAATCCAGCCTCTGCTAAGTCCTGGTGTCTCACCTCCTGGGCAGAGCCTTCCCGCAGTCACTCAGCCTTCAACTATTTGTCAGTTGGCCAAGCGCCTCAGGTCCTGTTTTGGAGGAAAGTGTAAAACAGACAAAGTCCTGTTTCTCAGGGAGGTCTCAACCTAGTGTGTGTGGTTAGGCCATAAACAGATAAATAAACACCAAGTGTTTCAGATCTTGACAAAGATAGACAGATAATTAGACTGGTCTGCTGTGATGAGGACTCTCAATCCCTGACCGAGAGGTCCGGAAAGGCGTCTCTGAGCCGACTCTGAAGAACAGCACGGATTGGCACATTTAGAAGCAGGTGAGGATGCCAGGCCGAGGGAGAGATAAGCAAAAAAAAGTCCTAAAGCAAAAAGATTGGTGGATTTAATAGACAGAAAACCAGGAAGCAGGCCAACATGGAGAGAACTCAGTGGGCAGGGGGGCGTGCCGGGAGGTGAGGTTTCTAAGTAGGCGGGGAGCCCCCCCCCGCCCCCCCAAGCCTCCGAGGGTTTTAAGCAGAGGATACATTGTTATTTGTGTTTTAAACACTCCGCCCTGCAGCCTGAGTGTTGGTTACATTGTAAGAGCAACAGAGGAAGCAGAAAGATTAGCAAGGGAGGCTGTTACACAGGGACGTCCAGGAACTAGGAGAGGACAGATGGGACTAGAATGACAGCCCTGCAGATAAGAAGTGCTACTGGAGTCGGGACACACACCTGCGTGACCACAAATTCTCCAATTCTCCAACACCAGCTTGGTTTCCAATAATTCAATCCTGACACTATTAATAACAGAGTCAGCACCAGCCCTGCAGGTGAAGGGCTCAGTCCCACACGATTGCTCCCGCTTCAGACGTCAGCCCCCCCGGGGGGGGGGGGTGTTCCAGGATACATGTGTCACTGTTAGAGTTGGGGTTCTCACATCCCCCCTCGGAGTTTGCTAATTTTCTAGAATGACACCAAAAATGCAGGAGAGGGCTTTCTTACTCTTAATGGTTTATTATAAAGATGCAAAAGTGAACAGGGGTCCTGAGGTATCCTGACGGCAGGAGATGTGCCTTCTTCATCTCAGCAGGAGGATGTAGTCAGCAGCTACCTTAGCAAGCTCTTTGTCTGCAGTTGTTATCGAAGCCTCTCTATGTAGGCACAGTTCATAAAAAACATCAGCCATTGAGGACTGAAGGCCTCCTCCAGCCCCTCTCCATCATTGGAGGAGGTTGGAGGGTGGCGGGGCAGATTCCAAACCTCCAGTAACATTTCTGGTTCCCCTGGCAACCAGACTAGCCCCCATCCTGAAGCAATCTAGGGACCCTGCCAAGAGTCATCTCATTAACACAAACCCAGGTATGGTTGAGAGGGGCTTGTTATGAATAACAAAAGGCTCTCCTGTCACTCAGGGAATTCCAAGGGTTTTAGGAACTCTGTGCCAAGAACAGGGACAAAAGCCAAACACACATTTTTCATTATACCGCTGTACTGGAGGTTGAATTTGTAGGCTTGAGTGTGGGGGAATTTTGGAAAAGAAAGCATGAATAATTCCGAGCTGTCTTGCCTGTGTCTCACCAGATTGTACCCGTGGTTTTAGCTTATTCAACAACAGAGACTTATGACGTAGTTTGAATGTTATGGTTTACAAGGGTGTTCAATTACTTCACAAGATTTCATTCTATCCCCAGCATTTTTTTTTGTGGGGGTTGTGGGGTGGTACGAACACATTAGGAAGAAGGAGAAGAGTTGGAAGCACTACCTGATATATTGAGGAATTTCAAATTGACTGGTGCTTTTCATGCCGGCTCTACAATAGAAGGATTGAAGTCCGACCACACGTGAGCACACAGTTTATGTACAGCCTCTGTCTCAGCCCCCAGGGTCTCCTTACCCATATGCTGACCTTGAGTCCTGATCTCCATTTTCTTGAGATTAACAGCTCAAGACATGGTGTGACCAAAGTGTTGCACCAGGGATGGAATATCCTTTTTCAGCAGAGGGTGGGGAAGGCCACACAAAGAACACAGGTGAAAGAGGGTCAGCTGTGCATGGACGGACAGCGGTCTCACCCAGTGACATTCAAACTGGGTGTGCACACCTCAGACAGCAGGTGCTGACTTCCCAAAGTGTGGGTGGAAGCCTGGGGAATATTGATGGATTTTGTTTCTAGAGAATCAGTTTCCATACATGCTCTTGTTTGGAAAGTGATCTGCCTCTGAACTCGGTCATGAAAGTGCAGAGCTGTTCTTCCCACCTCTCCTTGGGATCTCATTTTGCTGCTTTATTAAGAACAGAATGGCCTTCTGCTATGTCAGTTCTCATTATGTGGCTTTATTCATGATGAATAAACTTTAGGAAGGCCAAGCAAAGGAGCGACCCAAAACTCTATATTGGTGTCAGAGAAGTTTTTTACAGTCCAGGCACCACAGCTTTGCCTATCTATTTCATTAGGCAACGCATTTCCAAAAGTTTTTTTTCTGTTTTTCTTTTCTTTTTTTTTAGACAGTCTCCAGCTGTAGCCCTGAGTAGAGTGCCGTGGCATCACAGCTCACAACAATCTCCAACTTTTGGGCTTAAGCAATTCTCTTGCCTCAGCCTCCCAAGTAGCTGGGATTACAGGCACCCACCACAATGACCGGCTATTTTTTGCATCTCTGAGTGCTGGCTGGTGCATTTCTGGGTTTTACAAACAGAACTAGCCCAAAGACTTTAACAATAGAGATGGGGATAAAATTGCTCTGATATTTGAAGTGTCTAATATCTTTATTAGAAAAGTCTAACAGACTGTGCCCCAGACATTTGCTACTACATTTTGGCCTCCTAAACATGACCTTGCAATATCCTGGTCCTCTGTTCTTTACCCCATTTATCCCTTTCTTCTGAACTATTCTCAAGGATTTATAGCAGAACATTAGGACTAAAAGCAAATTAGTTAATAGTATAGGCTCATAAAAAAAACCCCTCCCAAATAAAACTTTTATTGGGTCTCGGATTAAAAAATCTTTATCTGAGGTTTTTTTTTTTATTTAAAACAATTTGCACCTGGTGCTATTTTTGGGCAAGAGCACAAACATCTAATGCTCATTTTAGACCAACTGTGTTGATCTACAGTTTTACATTGTGTTATTATTTGTTTATCCTTTGTCTCTGACACATCAAGGGGCTTAATAAATATATAACATGGATCATATTCTTTTGGGGCATTATAATTCACTCTATGAGAAACCTGATGAATCTTGTTACCTTGAACAGTCGGCATTTCAGGTAAGTGGTAGCAGAGTTTGATTTAATTTAGAAAGGGCTACTCCACTAGCCTGCAGCTGACAAAGGTGGGCTGACCCCCACCCCCCAGTCGCTAATCTTGGGGGCTCCAACTTGGATAGGGCTTTGTTACGGGAGCGTAGAGATGCTTGGTTGCACCCCAGGGCAGAGTTCTTGACAGGAAGGGCTCCCTTTTCTCATTTTGTATTCTCCGAACATGAAAATAAATCCAACCATTCCATCTCTCTTTTTCTGCCTGTCGTCTCTAATAGAAGCCTATGGGGGTGCAAATCAAAAGCCACCAATTCCCAAGAGCCAGGAATGTAACATATTTTTCTATCATGGAATTTAATTCTTATTACAAACGCTCATTTTTTCCAGGCTAAAAAAATCCCTTTATCTAAGTTAATTTACTGCCTCCCCCTATTTTTAATGGGGTCCTGCCTCATTTCCAAGGTTTTACATAGTGACTCTGCCCTGCAGGGGTCAGACGAGGGTTTGGCTCTCACCAGCATCAATGCACAGCGTCCTCACACTCCTTCCTGCCTGCTTGGTCATTAGTTAATTCAGGTCGAGTCATTTCTGGGTCTTCTGGTTCTCAGTCCAAACACCTGCCAAACACGGCCTCCAGAGAAATAGTCTCTGCCTCCAGAAGGGCCACCTGGATTGACCTGCCGTCTGCACAACCATCATATTCTGCTCCTCCCTCATGGTGCCTAGACATGGGTCAGTCAGACAGAGGCCCACTGCTGCCCCAGGACCTAGCTGGGCTCTGCCAGGGATAAGGTTTAAGCTCCAAGCCTGTCTGTCCTTCCCTGGGATAGGAAGGAGAGCGGGGCGGGGTTCAACGCTCTTTCTCAGGCACATACCAGCTTGCAATCCTCTTGTCTCCTCTGAATTGGTCTCTCCCTTCTTTCTTCTCACCTGAACAAACTTCTTTTGGAACAGAGAAAATAACTCCTGCCTGATATAAGTATGTCTTCTCACTGTGTTAAAGCCTGGGCCCACCGAGGCTTTTGAGACTCAGACGCTGAGGCTAACAGCCTGCCCTTGGTCTTACCCCAGGGTCTGCTTTGATTGTTTTCTATAGCAGTTTCATCAGCTGACACCTTTTGTTTTATTTTCCATTTTGAATTACTTTGCCCATTGACCTCCCCTCATTAGGATATACAGGTCCATACGGATGAAGACCAGGTAATCTCTTTATTATTTTCAGTACTTAGGACGGTGTCTGGCAGATTGATGGTGTTCAATAAATATTTATTAAAGTAATAGTTGAATAAATGAGTGAAGTTAATCTTCTTGCCTTTTGAATTATTTCTTTCTTGAGGCAGTAGAAGTAATCTGAGTTGGGAAAAGGGGTGTGGATTCACAGATCCCAGAAAAAAATACTTGGATAGTATCTCACCATTTTGTCCCATTCCATGGGCACCAGTGATAATGATGCTATTTACAAGTTATTATGAGAATGGAGGTGGTGTTTTCCTGAAGGTAGAAGAGTCTGCCCAGCTCCTTCCTGCAGGTAGATTTCATTTCCTGATGTGCAGAAGCAGCTCGGTGGCAATTTGGTGTGTAGCACGACCATTTGTCTTCAGATAGCTCAGTGGAGATCTTTCCCTCCCTGAGCAAGTCCTGTTGCTTGGCTCTGGTGGGAGTTACAGCAAAGGCTTTGTTTACATTCTTCTTGGAAACTGGTTGCAAAACCACTGTGGAATGCAATAAAACATAAAAATGAAAACACTAGTGGGAAATGGACTTGAACTTCACGGTGCTGTGTTTTTCCAGACAAAATACACGTATAGAGAGATTTATTTTTACAGAAATAACATATTTTTTCTATGAAGCTTGGTTCTAAATGGAACGGTAGCTCTTATTTTTTACCTCCAAATCAGAACTGAGTATTACAGAACACAAATATTCTGAAAAGATTTACCGACTTACTGGTGTATCGGCAGCTGAGACTGGAGACATAAAGACACACACTGGGGAAGGCCAGTGAGAAGACGTGAGTTCCTAAGTCCTGACGCAGATTCTCTTGGACAGCAGACAGGAGAGGGTCCCAGTGGTCTTGGAAAGCACAGCTTCCTCACTGATTACAAGCATCAGCAGGAGTAACATTTTTAAACCATATGTTTACTCTTGATACTAATGATTACTTTGCACGTAGAAAATTAATGTTTTTACAGTCATTTAGAAATACTTGGCTATAACAGACTCATCTCTATCAAAGAGTTACAAGTTAGATATTAGGGGTTGAAAGTATAGCTCATCTTTTGCAGATTCTTGGGTGTTTGAAGACCTATTTCTAAGAAAAATTATGCTCCCCCCAACTCAAACCTAGTCCAGTTCCTCCGAGTGGATAACTCCAGCTCAGATGTTTCTCGTTTCATGGAGCACTGCTCTCTTGAAAATGCAACTAAACCAGATCAGCTTTTACACGTACTGAAAGCATTGGCTGGAATAAATCACGAAAAGTGATATCTTCTCCAAACTGAATCACTACCTCTAATGTAGCTGACTTTTAAATTTGAATTCCCTGAGGTTTGGCTTCAAGCTTGGCTCTGGGCCAAGCTGCCATTAGGAGATTGTGCGGCTAACTCCGAGACACTCTGCGTAATTGCCCCCCGGCTCATAAGTAGTCTCAACAAAAGAGAAAGACACACTTGTATATAATTTTGTAGACAAAAAAAGACACTGTATGAAACTTTCCCTACGATTTCTACCTTTCATTAGCTGTTGTTGCTTCTCTGCACATGAGAAAAGTAATGACATAGAAAAAATGACATCAGAGACAAAAATATATTTCTACCCCCTGGGTACTTATCCCACTGTAAAGAAAGCTGAAAAGGGGTTATCATTTGATGACTTGGCTCTGTGAGTTATGACCCTTTGGTCATTATACATCATATGCTTCAGGATCATGTTTCTCATCCATTTTCCATGTTTTCTGCCGAATGGAGGCAATTTATTGATCAGCTGTTCTAAGAGCTGGTAGAAAGTATATATTACAGGGCCTCTGTCTTTTGAATGCTGTTCATGGCTTTGTAGCTCTTAAAAGAATGCAGACTTGCCCCAATTTCAGCCCATGGTAGGTGCTGAGTTGCTGGTATTATTGTTAGTATTTGGGGTCCCCTTGGAACTTGGAAAAAAAGATTTCTTAGTGAGAGTTAAACTTTGAAATCATCTCAGATAAGATTAGAATATTATGCAAAGGACTCTTGGAGAAGGCAAAATGGTTTTTAGAATGCTTTAACCTGATGAGAAGGTTTTTCCGTTAGCTGTGTTGTTGCCATCATTCTGAACCTGGTTGAACCAATGTGAAAGTTTGGATAAAACCTTTATTAATCATCTAACATTACCTAGGAAAAGTGAGGTTAGCCAAAAAACTTGAAGTGCTAAGGACCCCACTGATTCCACTGCTATTCCAGGGATCGTAGCCCAATGATCTTACATTTCCAGTTAATCTTATTTTCTCTGTTCTGACTCCAAATTTACCAGGCCTCGTGCTAAAGACAGTTCTTTCTTTATTGCTTAGTTAAGTGTGGCATTTCTCCATTTAGTGAGTCAACTGGCCCTTGACATGGGTCAAAGGCCGTACGTCATCTTACATACTTAGTTTCTGTGAATTTGCCCGTGAAAGACATCAGATCTCATGTCAAATACACAGAAAATACAAACCCAGTTTTCTTCATTCAGTCGACGAGGAGTCCCTGTGCACCCAAGACTGCTAATGTCACTCTGCAAAGTCCCTCTGGAAGGGCAGAGGACACCCGGCTGGACACAGGCCAGTGTCCATTTAGAAATATCTACGCACCTTTTCCTGTTTCCTCCCTTACTTGAAGCTCCCTCAAGTGTCTGGTGTGGTGGCACTGTTGTCACCAGATGCTCATTCAACCTTTGGAGACTTTTGAGAATTTTCAGTGGCTTGCTGGGTGGCAACATGTGATAGAAAATGATGCTTTGGGCTCAGCACCTGTGGCTCAAGCCGCGAAGGTGCCAGCTACGTACACCTGAGTTGGTGGGCTCAAATCCAGCCCGGGCCCGCCAAACAACAATGACACTGCAACCAAAAAAAAATGGCTGGGCATTGTGGCAGGCACCTGTAGTCCCAAGCTTCTTGGGATTCAGAGGCAGGAGACTCGCTAGATCCCAGGAGTTGGAGGTTGCTGTGAGCTGTGATGCCACAGCACTCTATCCAGGGTGGCAGATTGAGGCTCTGTCTCAAAAAAAAAAAAGAAAATGACGCTCTGCCCTGCCCTAGAAGGTGGCAGCAGTGACGTGTGTCTCACTTCAAAGCCTGCATTCAGTTTTTAAGCTTATAAAGTTGTCTCTCC